>BMAW01130055.1:40766-203266 GCA_019974015.1 Nephila pilipes | reverse complement strand
GGTGCAGTTGTCTTACTGGTGTACTCCAATTCTATGTGACTGACATTACAATATAAATGGATGGAGATGATCGCCCAGCAACTCTCCGTACCGAATCGCACCGAAAGAGGTTGATGCAAGTTCCAAAGTTCCCATGCCCTACCAAGAGAAAATGTCCCAACCCATGATTGAGCTGTTAACACCTTGTTCAGTTCTAACCTAGGATTCAAGATTCTTGCTTAATGAACCTGATGCCATATTCTCAGCCTCCTATTGGCTTGAAGTTGTCAGAATCGTTACTCATCATTCCATGCTACTCGTTTCGAGTTCTCTAGAGTCTATTCCCTGTATTTCCTTACCCAACCAAGACATGCAGCTTGTTAGCGTGCTTTGAGCAATGATACACTCGGGGAGTCTACGGCTCTCGAAGCCCATAAGGTGAAGCGAACTTTGCACAGTCCATTTACTGACTGTACGACTGGCCCCCGGATTCAGCTGAATGGTAATTATGAGCTAAAGTTTGAATTCATTGGCTACGTAAATTACGGCTGAGATGTCTCACACCATGCTCGTCCAACGCTAACTGTCACTTACAGTTTGACTAATCGTTAGTTTTTTCCTCACAATACGCGTTTTCAAATTCCTAGTTCTCTCTTGACTCGAATGGCCCTTACGTCGAGTGCCTACTATTTGTCTGCCATCAAATACGTCTAAATCAGAAGTTTTATTAATACTGACAGTTGAAACTAATAATTAGCTACTACAAAACTATCTACACATGCAGTTACCACAACCCCACACTAACGCATAAAGAGTCGCCAAGCTACACAAATTGCATAGTTTTGTCTATCTCTAATTCAGTGGCACTTCAATGTCTATAAGTATTAAAATGAATTAGACATAATTTTTAAATTATGCAAAATCAGACTTAAGAAATTACAAATTATAGCCTCTAAAAACTAAATTCTAAGAAAGTTTATCAAAGCTATAAAACTGAAAATATTACACAATTAATTAAAAAGTCAGTAAAATATCAAAATAAGCAAAGTTTTCAAGTTCAAAATATTATCTTAATTTAAAACAAGCAATATTTTAATGATGCAACTCACAACGATTTGCTTAATTTCACTGTAAGGAGATTTTTTTTTTTTTTTTTATCTTTTCTTAACTAAATTATCAATCTCCGAATTTCAACACAAATTTCCACTTTTAGATTTGTTTTTACTGAGACAGCAATAAAGCAATTTACTTAACACGTACACATAATTCCCTCTTCTAAAATGCCGTGCAATGTTGTTTCGCTTCTTTTTAAAGAAGAGTGAAATCGTGGGAAACTTACAAAAGCACCTTCTGTATATAGATTTTTATAACGTGAATGTTACAATTTTTTCATGCTCGGGAAAATTATTTGTTTTTTATCACTTGTTCTTATGAAATATTGCTTAGCTTCTAAAATATAATCTGAAAACACGTTTAAATAAAAATGCATCATGATTTTTAAATAACGTAATTCTTGGAAGAGGAAAAATTTCCGTAGAAAAAAGTAGAGCATGATGAAAAGGTAATTTAGGATATATATGCATAGTGTGTGTATGTGTATGTGCTTGCATGCATGTGTAGCATATAATAACAATAAAATTATTTCTAATATTTATAATGTGAAAAAAATTTCCTCATAAAAGAATGAAATTAATTCCCAATTCAATTCATAATAATTTTTTAATCATAATTATTGGTATGATTAATACCATGATAAACTATAGATAGTAATAAGAAAAGTTATTTTAATAGGGAAAGGGAAGAAAATTGTTGTTCAAGCAGTATTACAATATCATTTCTATTTTAATATAAATGTTAACTATAAATGACAGAATTAAATTATTGATAATCTATGAGGTATTTATATGATTAAAATTATTAAATGATTAGATAGTTAAGGTTTATTAAATCATTGTGGTATAAATTGATCTAACCTTTTGAATTAAATATCGTTTATTATTATATTATTCTGAAAGGGATAAGTAAATTTTGTGGACTAACTACACGTGCATGATGTTTTAGAAAATAATATTTTAAAAACTTTCATGCGAGATATTAATATTTTATTCATCAACTTGCTTACTTAAATATTTCTTTAGAATAGAAACCTTTGATTTTAGAGACATCAGTAATTTTATTTTATGAAGATATATTTTGCATATTTAATATTCTTTTCTTTTATTTCTATTCATCACATTTCTATTAGTAATAAAATTGAATTTTCTATATTAACAATCAATTTTAATCAATACCAGATCATTTTCTCACAGTTTATATCACACTAAATTTTTTTAAATAAATATTATAGTTTTGAAAGGGAAAATTTTAAGGAATGAAATATTTTCCTGTGGTTTTCTAAAAAAATTTATAAAATTGGCAATAATATTGATTAGGATTCTAACTTATAAACATTTATAAAATAGTCGGAATTTCTTTTAATCAATAAGCTAACAATGTCTAAAGTACACAATGAAGTATTTAAGCTAGTGTTATTGAATATTTATTATATGTAATATTTATGTTTCAGTTGTTTATATAAACTAATTTACAAAACATTCTATATCAATATTTGAGGCTCAGTCCCAGAATTTTATATTCCAAATCTCAAAGAAATGAATGGAAATTTTTTTTTTCTAAATTAGTTTGTGTAATTTTTGTGTTGTTGAAAAAATAAAGCTTAAAGATAAGCTAATTGAAAGCAATTTAACTCCAGTTATAAAATTAAATTAAATTCCAGGAAAAATAAAACAAAACCTGAATTGTTATATTAAATAATTAAAAAAATGGATTTACAAATATTCAAAGTCATTTATTAACAACAAATAAAGTAGTTACTAAAAGTTTCTCGTTAAAAGTAACTAATTAATTAATCACCCTATTTGAGATTTCTGCTAAAAAGAGCTTTACTTTTTTATCAACACCCATACTGAAGCAAAAAAAAATAATGAAATCTTATTTTAAAAAATTAATAACCTTTACTTTTTCTAATCAGATGTTCTGAAAGGTAATTTTCTCAATCCCAACAAACACGCACACGCAGGCATCATTCTTAATAAATAAAAATCACCATAATTGAAAGAAATAATTAATTTGGATAAGAAAGAATACAATGTATTATAAATGATTCGCTGTTTGAAGAATGATTAATAACAGGAATCAACTCTGATATATGCCTATGTGGTTTAATTACGTAGTTTTTCGAAATATACAAACTATACTTTTTTTTATAAAAACGAATAATATTAATTTACTCTTAACACACAGAAGTATATTTTCAGAAAACTTATGGAAAAAGGTCATTTTATTAAACCAATTTTCTTGCTTTTTAATACAATATACTGGTCTCCAAGGAAGACAAAATTTAATTTGATTCAGAGTTCAAACAAAAAAATATATATTTTTTAATATGCCTAATTTTATTTTATGAATGAGTGATTCAAAATGGAGTGATTGTAATTTTAAAATGTTTGCATATAGTATTTGGAATCAAATAAACTTTTCTTTAAGAAAAAGCACCATCCTTTGAATATTTCTCCTTTGATACGACTATATTATAAAAATAGCTATTGTAATAGCTATTGTTGTAGCAACAGTAAAATATCTCATGTATGAAAAGAATTAAATTTATCTTAATAGATAAATTTCGTAATTTTGTACATGCATTTGTCTATATGATTCACTGTAAAAGGATCAGAAGGAAAGGTAAATTTTTATCACTAAGAGTAAATAAGATATGAATTAGTAACATTCATCAGATTGTAATTAGATATTTACTCCTTGGTGTGTAAAAGAAGTTATTTGAACTTTGAAATCTTATAATATACATTTAAACAATTTTTCCAACATGAGAAACTTAAAGAGAATAAGTATCTGCGTGCCCAAAGAAGTTATAGACCCTATAGATATATTATAATGTTATGCTACATAGTTTTTATTCATATTTATCCAAAACTGCAAACTTAAATAGCAACATGCTTTCATGAATCTTTACATGTACTATATAACAAAAAGAACGATGCACCAAGAAGGAGTCGTCTGATAGAGACAAAATTTGACGGATAGAAAAACTATGTACTGAATAGAAAATGGTTAAAATTTCAGAAAAAATGACTGATTAATTTCAGTGTAACATAGTTACAAAGTAATGAGCTCAATAAGTTCGAACCCTGTAGAGAGGTACTTTTTCAGTCTTTGAAAGGTATCTTAAATCGCAATGCAACAGAAAATTTGACCATCATATTGAGAATCGCTTCTTGTAAACACTTGCGCTGTTCGATGCGCTGTAGCTCCCGCTATTCAAGTATTGTACACCAAATTTTAATCATTCGCATGTTCGGGCCAAATGTCTTTACAATCTGGCAACGCTTTTTTGATGTGTTGGGTTTTTGTATAGAGTGTATTTGTATTTTGTGCTTAAATATATATTGCAATGGGAATCTTTTTTATGAAATATATCATCATCAAGAGCTGCCATAAATGTTGTAAAACTATCTAACTTTGAATTAGATTCTGTTTTAAGAATCTTTAAGCCAATATTTCAAAAATTTTAATCCTAGTCAACACAATAATCGCTAAAAAAAGGAATATATGCAAGAAAAGTTTCAATAATCTAAAACAAAGGATACATTTATCCTTTAAAAATATGTATATAATTTTTTAAATATAATATATTTAGATCCAACAATGCAAATAAGAAAAAGTTTGTTTAAAAAAAGTTCTAAATTAATAATTTAATTTCTTATAACTTATTCTTGAGATACAAACTTCGAAGAAAGAAAATGACAAAATGAAAATATTTAAGATTTTCGAAGTCAGTAGAAAATATAAAAAACTAGATATAAGTGGTATTTTCTTAATTTAAACTTTGAAAGAATATATCAAGAAATTAAACAATAATCATAATTTAAAAAGTGATGTGAAGGATTTAGTGCGACAATTTATTTCTTTAATATCTCAAGGAACCTGGAGACGAATAAAAAAAATATCATTGGCCTAATTAACCTCAAATTTCATTGATCGTATCGATGATTATGTCTGAGAAAAACATTATCTTTAATTTTTTTCAAAAAAGTGTTATTGATAAAATGTCAAAGAAAATTCGCTAGTGTAGATTTCCTTAGCATTGAGTAAAAAATTCTTAGAAAATTAAAAAAAAATCCTATTTAAATGAATCGAATGCAAGAAAAGATTGCTCTGCAAAATCTACAAATGTGCTCTGCAAAATCTACAAATTTAATAATGAAATTCGAAAAAAACCTATTTCAGATTGTGAGAACTATGAACATTATGTTTATTTCAAATATCAGTAATTCTTGTTAAAGTCGCTAGATCTTTTGAATCGAGAGGTTAAACCAGAGTTATGGGCTCACAAAATCAGTGATATATCAATGATGTAATACTTAAAATCATTACGTACGCCTAATTTATATGTAATAAAAGAAAAAGAAATATTTTTTATTATCTCAGTCAAAAATTCGTAATCTAGTTTAATCTGAATTCCAGTGCTTATAAATTTCCGATTATTAAGTCGTTCAGCAATAAAAGTTTTCTTAATTTAACTGTTTACTCACCATATAAATTATATTTTTTTATACAGTGTACTTTTATTTAAAAAGAATCTTCAGTGATCAAATGTAGATTACTTTAAGACTATTATGCAAATATTGTTTGTGAAATCTCTTCAAATAAACCTCTCACATTACTAATTTTAATCAAAATGTAAATTTCAACAATATGTAGAAGATAGGTATTAATCAAATGGTTTGAAAATGTAAATAATGAATTTTTGTGTAGTCTGAAATTTATATAGAATTCCATATACAAGTTTCATATTCAATTTTATAAAACAGTTGTGACGTTGGGCTATTCGCGGTTTTCTCTTTACTGATCTTGGGAACTTTAATTTAATTAATTTAATTGATTGCACGAATTAAGCAATTTTTTCTCAACCAAAAGGAAACGTGATCAGTTAAATTAGAGGCATGTAGAAATAAAGTGAAGTGCTGTAGAAAGGAAAGTATATAAGCAATACAAGAGTAGCACGATAGAGGTTAAGTGTCACTATCGTTGAGTATATGCCTTATAGGTGGTAGACGAGATCAAGAGTGGCTACGGGTGAGAATGACCGTGACGAGCCAAGAATCAAAGTAACTTCAACAGGGAAAGTTGTGGTAAGATAATCGTAATTCAGTATTAGTGGGACGGGCGAATATATCTCGGGTGTTACCTTGGAGAGTAGGTACTCATTTGCCATTATAGTGCAAGTCTGTGGAATAAATATTGTGCGTGAGATTTGTCTAACGTCTTCTTGTATAAGTTACTAACTTTTTAGTGTTAGTATATTTGATTTAGTTATGGCACAAGAGGCGAATAAGAATACTATGCCGCCACACAGTTAAAGGCTGACAAATGTTGAAACATTGCCCAAAATTTTTACACACATTCTTCTAATTCATTTATTTGGAATAATATTAACATTTCAATCCCTCATTAACATTTCAGAAGTTAAAGCTATAGAACTCTGAACTAGAAGTTAAAACTATAGAAACTATAGAACACTATCACCTTTTGTATAACTAAGATAATTTTACAACAAAAATATTAACTGTTTGTATAATTCAATTAGCATTATTAAATTAATCAACAACTCATAGCAGTATCACAAAGTAAGAAACTTGCTTTTAAGGCAATAGTATTAATCATTAAAAATAAAATGAGCCGTGTTTTGATGTTTCAAAATAACGAAGTACATTTTTTATGATTTTAAGACTATTTTTGTCTATTGCAATTATTGAAAGGTATACAGAAAATTATTTATCCATTTTTCAAACAGTTCTTATCACGAACATAAACTCCTTCTTTCAAATCAATCGAATGATAAGATCGGTTAATAACACGGAACTTTACTTGCCAGACTTTTAAATTACTCTAAAGGGTAAGTTATTTCTATAGCTATTGTTAGGAATTTTTAAAGTTATAATCCTTTTAGGTAACTTTTAATATCTAAATCAATCAGTATTTAAAATGAAATAAAATATATATGAAACATTTACTTTCAAAAGTAATTACTAATCACATATATTTCAAAGGAGTTTTTTTAATTGCACGCAAATAACATTGGAATAATATCCTTTAATGAATTTTCTAATTATTTCGTATTTTTATGATTAAAACAACAAGAATACGCTTCATTTAATTTTAGTTAAATTTATTTCAAATTGCAGTTGAAATATTTGCTTGTTTCTAGGATATTGATGTTACTTCCCTGCAACCCAAATCAAATGTTAAAATTTGCTTCGATGTTGCTTGATCCTCAACAGCTAGATATCTTACCAGCAGTCCTTTGTAAAATTAAAGGAATCTTGAAATACCTTCCTTTCTAGCTAAAGATAATTTTACAGGTGTCAAATATCTTTTCGGTAATGTCTAATTAAATTTTCTTGTGTTTCTAAATAAGGTCAAGTCAGCCAAACACAAAGAATGTTTTATAACGCTTCAATTATTTTTGTTTACCTTTTTAATTTAAGAACAGAAATAGGATTTGTGGGCTTCAAATAATTATTTATTGAATCTTAAGGTTTTAGGTGCATTATGTTATTCTTATACAGTAACTAAAAAAATTATTTTTACATATACATTTGTTTTATATGCTCCACATGGACGTTTCGAAAGCAATATGTACCTAATATTTTTCTTAGTTTGTCTGATTTAATAGGTTTTTATTTTTTTTTCCTTAATTCAATAAATTCTTAAACAGTTTCCAAGAAATATTCTTGGTATAATTTTTATGCATTTTTTTCGTTTATATTCGTTTATTATTTCGTTTATATTTCGTTTATTATTATTTTATTCTTTGATTTTTTTCAAATCAAATGGGACTTCTTTTCTTTCAATGTATTTTTAGAATCATAATTTTTATGATTACTTTATTATTCCAACTACTTGATTTTAACATGTTTGTTTCAAATATTCGATATTATGTAACCAATGATTAAAGATTTGTAGCATATATCGCACCAAATTACTTCATTCATAACGAGTTTGAAATTTTGAAAAAGTACACTTTATTATCCTCATGCGTCGAGTATTATTAATTTAATTAATTATTATGAATTTAATTAATTCAATTAAGTATCATTAATTTATTATTCTTTATATGAAGAACTATTTCATATCATGTGAAAGTAAACATTATGATTCTCAACAATAACTTCTTAAACAAAAATATTCACCTCATAATGATTATGATTGTAGCATTATGATACCTTTTAAGAGTTCTATCATTTTCGACCAAATTCAACTCAAAAAGCAAGCAAAAGAAATTTTTCTTATCATTCTTTATTCTAATTGTGAATTCACATTATTTTACATTACTTAGCCCATTTATATTGTTGCAAATAATTTCAGAAAAAATTTGAATATTTTCTTGTAATTCAAACCAGGAACTAAAAATATTCAATTTATCTCGAATCTTTCATTCGTAGTTTCCTACACACTATGAAAATATTCGCTAATAAAACACTATAGAAATATTTTTAATAATTCTTAGAATATTTAGATCAAAATTCCATAATTTTCAGTTTATATATATATATATATATATATATATATATATATATATATATACAACAAAATTGAAATTTAGCATGCTCATCTATCTGCATGGTATTGAGAATAATGAGGTGAGAATAATTAAAATTGCTCCTTATACTAAAAATAAGTTTTGGTAGATCTACTTTATTGGTTATTATTAGACGTTAAGCCCATGTGGTTTAAATATTATATATTTTAATAAAATTAGAATAACAAATTTTATGCAAAATTATTATAAAGAACTTTATAATAATAATCATAGCTATAAATATCCAAATTCTGTTTATTATTTATATATTTGATAATTTTAATAATAACAGTGTTCTCCAATATATCTATAACATTTTGTGTAATTTTCTTGTAATTTCTTACCAGTAAGAGTAATATATGTATTCGAACCGTTAGTTACTTTTCTAAATTTAGTCCAATTTTTATAAAATTATGGTGTTAAAAAATGTGACGTTAACATTATTAATATTAATACCAATTTTTCTGAAAATGGAATTATTTCGTTAGAAATTTATTTTTGAATATTGCTGACTACTTAAGAGGGGTCATTCTCAAGATACTTATTAGCGAAATTAATTTAGAATTTTTTATATAATAGCTTAATTTCTCTAAGTATTTTGTCAACATAAATAGTAATAAACTTGTCAAGAGGTTTAATAATATTTTTTTTTAATTTTCATACACAAATATCCTCATTATTATTAATATCTACTTTTTAAAAGATCTATTTTTAATATCGTAATTAATACAGCCTTTAAACTGTTTAAAAGTTTCTAAAGGAAGACAAGATTAATTGCTAATTTATTAACAAAATTATCAATAACTAAGCTAATTTATTGCTTAAGATAAAAAAAAAATATTTTATCGTAAGAATTGTTAAGACTAAAATTAGTCGTATGTAATTCATAATATCTCTTAATACTTTATTATGAACAATATCCATAGTACCTGTAATAACCTAATGTTATACCTCATTGATATAATATTTGTGAACATTAGTAATTTGAAGATATTAAAATCTTCCAAAATAATAGTAATAAAGAAAGTCAAACTGTATTTATCTTTTAACAAATATACGTAAAAGTATTACTTACTTATGATAATATTACTGAACCTGAATTTTTAGATATTTATTTAAAAACAGAAAATAATAAAATTTATAATATTTATGATAAGAAGGATAACTTTAGATTTATAAGTCAAAATATGCTGTAATAGACAAGTTCTATATTATTTTCAGGGACATTATTAAAAATTATATTTTACGAATTAATAGTCTCAAGAATAGTTTATCTTACATTTTTAAGAACTTTGAAAAATTTCTCAAGCTTTGTAGGCAGGCTAACTATCCCTTGAATTTTATTAATAGTAATTTGAAATTTAATAATTATAAAATAGAATTCACACACAAATTTTTTTAACTTTTATGCATTTTTTTTATTTTTTATCTGTTTTATTATTATTTTTTTTCCTCTTTTTTTTCTCTCTTTTGTTGTTTTCGAATGTCTGTATATATAAAAATAGTATGGCTTGTTATTTCAATTATTGTAAGCATCTTTTCAAAATATATACGAAGTATTATTATATGTATTGTTTACAACAAATCTGCTCAATTCAAATATATTTAAAATACCATCTGAATACAGTAAAATTATTCAACTCGAACAAAGAGCTTCAGTGCCATTTCTGGAAGTTAATGTATTTCAAATCCAGCATCAATCTTATTCATTAACTTGACAAGTATTAGTGTGATTAAATGTTGAACACATTATACGAATTGAAATCCATTAGTTACCATTCTGGAATACGTTCTTTGTAGGTTGTATTGTGTACTTTAACTTCCAAATAATTAATCAGATTCAACCAAACTTAGTTAGAGGACATTATGATTACATGTGAACAATCTCATGATGTACCTTAATTTAAGCACAGATATTATACATTGTCTGAAATTCAATATATTGGGTCTAAGGTCCTCAAAATCCTGTTTCAAACTATGTGTACGAAACGCAGCTCTTTTGATTATAAATGTATCAATAAATTCAATTAGTGAAACTCTGGAATTCTAACACTAACTGAATTTTGATGTAAATTTCAATCAAACAAAGCATACATTCTTCAAACAAAATCCACTAATTCATTCGTTATGTCTGTTATGTAAACATAATGTATATTTCTCTGTAAACATTAGGTATTTTTAATTAAATCTAGAATATATTTCAGTTAACTAAAGGTATTTAACATTGTCTAGTATTTCCGAGATTAATTCTTCTATATTAATTATTCAATTTTAATAGATTTTAATCTTTTTTGTTTAATTTTTAAGCTTTTTTCAAGAGAGTAAGAATTATTTCTTTTTTTCTCTTACAGTTCTTGTTAATGTTGAAAAATATCTGAGTTCGCTGATGATTGTTTTAACTGTTCTTAATTTCTATAAGTATAAGTAAATTTCTGACTAAGGGGGCTCCTTGGCAAGAAAAATCTACAAACTGCTTAAAATTCATAGAAATTCTCAAAACCATCCTGCCAAAAATTTTATTGTATTACAAAGATCAAGATATTTTTTATAGAGCAAATGGAAAGTTTTTAACTAGATAATCGTAGTGATAAGAACAACGTGCAGTAATCTTCATATTGTTATAAAAATCAAAAGAGTTTTTTTTTCAATAAAATGTTAAAAAAAAAAAAGAAATATACACTCAAAACTTTTTCCTATATTTTAAGAAAAACTATTTTGTTACAAATGTAATACTTCCCCTATTATTATTATTAAAAGAAATCAAGATGTATCAAATTTCTCTAGATTGTTATTAATGGTTTCAGCTTACACTACATGGTAATAACTTTTGTATATTTTAATATTTTTACTGTAAATTTTAGTGGGAATCATTATTATTTTAATATATCCGCAGCATAGTTTCGTCTCTCGGACCCATTAACCCTCTTTCATTTCCAGAAACTGTAATAAAGAGAGCTTTTTCCTCCTTTATTTCTCTCTGTTCCACAAAGAGTTACGAAAACAATTTTGTAATCTAATAAGTTCCTTTATTTGCTGCAAAAATAAGAGATCCGAAATTTTATTACAATTCTAAATGTTAAAGTTGCGACAGATTGTTTCAAAATAAGTGCATCTTAAAGTAAACATCAGAATAAATAAAAACTAAATTTTAAAAAGTTTCTAATAACTCACAAAATGGTTTTTGTAATTGTTGTTTGGAATATCGATGGATATAATTCAAAACTTTTTTCTACAAATACTTAAAAACTTTACAAGGAAGAAAAAAAAACTGTATTTAGATTAAAAAATTCAAAAATGATATTTTTAAGTTTCAAAAAATTCTATATCAGAGAACTTATGCAATATTTTTACATTTGTGTTCAATTTTTTGGTACACTCTTTCATGACATGTGTTAGTCTATTGTTGAAAGTATATTCTCTATATATATTAAAATGTATGTTATCTGAAATGTACCTTTTTTTTCTAAATTTTTAAGATATAACTGGAATTTTTTTTTTTTTTTTTTTCAATTTTCATTCCCCCAACATGAATTCACTTAAAATAATGATTTGTAAATATACAATGAAACCTTTAAATAAGACATAAATATAATTCAGAAATTTATTTTCTTCAGTAAATTTTCTGTTAGGTAATACTATGAATGTTACAAATGTCTTCACTGCACAAAAGACTTAACAAAAAGTTAATCACGGCTGAAAATAGTTAAGCGTATGTAATAAATTCTTTCATTTATGACAATTTTTTAGCTCTTCAATTTTTTTGTAGAATTTGACGCAAAATTTTAAAATACAAATCATTTTAAAAGGAATATTGTAAAGTAAGGTAGATGTTTATGAGATATATTTATTGACAAAACAGCATAAAAGGATTTTGAATATTAAATGAATATGATATAATGTAAATAATAATTATGTTAAAATGTGGTTTGATGTAAAATTATACATATCACTTGGTGAAGATATTCATGATACATAACTCGCGTCTAAATGATTAAATTAATTTACAACACTAACTTAGATTCAAAATTATTTACTTAATATAAAACAAATTTTCCTTAAATTGTGTTAATAAAACCGTTGTTAGACAAAAATTCATTTAAACGTATAATTTTCTTGAAAGAATCTTAATGTATGTATCCCTAAAATCAGGGTTTGATTGTAAAGAAGGTACGATATTATTTTATACTATTTGCGTATGTAGCATCGCTTACGTTACTCAAACATATTTAGATGAGATAATATTAATATTTGCTTTAATTTACATTAGACAAGCCTCATATCATCTAATTTTATACAGATGGAATAATCTCCTTTTTGGCCATTTCTAACTGCTGTAAAGGGATCGAAAAATTATTTATTTTTTCTCCGTTGGATAATTTCATTATTTCCAAATTTTTTATTCAGATGTTTTAATCGTATCAGTTTTCTACAGGATTAGTAACATAATCCTACGTGCTCCTGATATTAATTATAAGTCCTTCATCAATTTTGCTTCCTTTATGAAATACAATCTATTAAATAGAATAATCGAACTAGTTCTTTTAACTGCGTAAGGAGCATAGTTTATGATTCTCAAACATTTTAACAAGAAGATTTTACGAAAAATATGTTTGATAATCTCTCACGTTTTTACAACTGGTTTTTTTTTAAAAAAAACATCAAAGAAATCTCGATGAGTGAGAATTCTATTCACTCACCATTTTAAGGATATCAAAGATAGATGATAATAAAATTAATCTAATTTCAACGAATTAAGCGATAATGGTGTTAAATCAAATTTATGTAAACAAATTACAATACAATTTTAAATTTATACATCTGTTAAATTAATACATTATTTTGATTACTCCCCCTTAAGACTTGAACTAAAATTTACTGTAATTGTATTTGAAAAATTTTCTAAATAATAATTGCTTATGTGCTATATCAAGAAACATAAAATATCAAAATTTTACGCTGTAATTAATTTTACAAAGCTATCTTAGAGAGGGATGGCAGGGAAATGCAAATGGGGTAATACACAATCATTGTGATACTTCCCGTTGATTGTATTTTTTTTTTTTTTTTTTCTGTTTCTATGAATTTCATGGATTTGACTTTCTTCGCAATTCAAAAATTGAGGACATCTCCGTACTAGCGGCGACTCTCTTCACCAAAGACGATGGAAGTTAAAACGCTTTAGAAACCCTTTTGGCTTAGTGCTAAGACCACTGCAAACAGCGATTGGACAAATTTTCATTGGTACGACAGATCAAAGGTTCGAATCAACTACGTCGCTCAAGATCAATTAACCTCTTTCCTCTCTACAAGGTGAAGAGAACATCCCGAAATTGGACTTGAATCATTCACAACTGAAGTGGTGAATTGGGACTTGAACACTAGATTGCAGCACAGCCAATAACTAATGTTTTTGCATGTTTCCCCCAAGTAAAAAACTTGCCTCTGGGTGATTTAAGACAATTGCACATAAATCACCGGCTACAGTTCACGCGTCAAAATAGACCTGCCATCTCAACTAGCCCTATGACGGTTAAGCGAATCAACAGTTTTCGCTCTCCTTTGACGAGGAGCGCTACAATCAAATGGTCACTGAATATGGCAGCCTTTTTCTCCCTAGTGACCTTCGAAAATGTTACCCTCTTCTGACGGTGATACTGTTAGCTCGCTCGCTTTTAAAAGATAGTTCTTAAAGAATTCTTTGGGGTATATTAATGCAATATTTACACCAATTGTAACTTGCGCTTTTAAGCAATTCAGTAAATGATAAATATTACGAATATTAGTTTGTAAAATATTAAATTAAATTATCTAAATAAATACATGCAATTTTAAGCTTTATAAAATATGTGATTGTTATATTCATCTAAAATTCTTTCCGCCGTTTTTCAGTAACAAACTCCCACCGAATTACTCAAGAAAAATAACTAGATTAATAACCGGATCGGCAGCATGTTTCCTTATTATGCAAAAATTTTTACTGTACTCGTACCACCATCTTTACGCTACGAAATCAATTAAATTTTAACAGTATACATTCATTGTAACACGAATAACTCAGTATAATACACGCGAATGAACTCAGCTCGTCAGCATCCAGTGGGGAAAAGTTTCGCTGTCCGAGTAGGGTTCAGCTGTAACCATTTGTGTCTATAAACTTCGGACGAGCTGAACTCGTTAATGCCCATTATGGCAAGCTATTCAGTTAATAAGCTGGGTTCGTTCATAACTATTGCAGGGCTAGAGGCAGCCAATGATGTCAAATGGAAACCATTCAAAGCTAAACTCAATACAACAGGGAGTGGATGTAGTTATATCAATAAAATTCAACTATGACGAATGAAATAATACCTCCATATTAATTAACTCGAGGTTGAATCCATTTTGGCCTATTGCTAAGAGCAATGTGAAAGGTGGCCTGATTTCTTCGGATTCAAAAATTGAAGCTTTATAATGCTGCCGGAACTCAGAATCAAGCAACCTTCCCCGCAAAGAGATAGGAAAAGAACATGCCCTGACGTGTGGTGGGATAAACATCGCCCCGCTGAGCCTTCCATGAAGTAAATTCTCCAATTGAAAACGTTTGTTTTAACTGTCTCTTCGTTTCTTGGTATAAGGTTTAATCCAAACCTCAAGGTCAAATGTTCTCATCGATGGAGAACACTTGATCTAAAATGGTGAGGAAATCTTGACGTGGCAGCATTCAAATCTTCATTTAGCAGCAAACAATTACCAAAACAAAACTAAGAACTTCAAATCAGTGTCAAATTCTTTTTTCAAACCGTTTCACAGATGGAAGAACTTAACTTTGATTTCAACTTAGCAACGTCACCTGTTATCAAAAACAAATACGTTTTGAGCCACCCACTTATATGTATGTACAAGATTATGCATTATTTAGATGCAGTGATGAACTTACAATTTTTCAAAATGCATTTCACCCAGATTTTTTAACATGATTTCTCTTTTATCCTTCATATCTAAAATTAATACATACTAATAAAAATATTCATGACACGGATTACTTAGAAGTTAATTTAAAAATTGTGGATTGAGGTATATATATAGTGAGACATTTGAAACAAAAGAGACAGTGTGATTTTTGTGAATAAAGTACCTTTCTTTGGAAGGAATTCAAGTTTAATAATTTTTAGAAATATTTTATATAGTTATGTTCTACGTAATATTAAATTGGTTATTACATTAATAGATCTTCAAAATAATATGAAAATAATCTACAATATGTGTATCTTTGGTGATAACCCTATTGCCTACCTAAGAATCAAATTAGAATTACAAACTTGATCTATTTTCTATTTTTCAGAGAAGACTTTTTTAATTCAAAATATGTGGTACAGTTGGTTGTACTCAAATTCATATGAATGGTTTCTAGTGCCAAAAGTGACTTTTAGGAATGACTAGGCTTTTTCGATGTTGGTTAAAGTTTGAGATATATTTTCTTATTTAATTCAATTTATTTTTGACGTATTTTCTCTTTCATTTTGTTTTAATGGAGCACATAATAATGTCCTTTATTTTCTATGGATTTTTAATTTATAAAATTATGTTTTCGGTCGTGAATCGTTTTTTTTTTTTTTTCTTTTATGTAAATTGCTCTCTTTGGATCATGAATTAGGATTCATGTATATCTTTTTTTTCTATAAAGCTAATACGGAAGTGAAAGCTTCATCCTTAATTCTAGTGTAAGCTGCAGTAGAGTCTTGAGTCTCTGGCAATATAAAATAGCTTTATTTCGAATTTGATTTATTTTTAAAGGATTTCATTTTTCAATTTTCTTTGTTGTATTTCTAAACCCTTTTTGTGCTTTTTTTCATAATTATTTTTTTGTAATTTATATATATATTCTTCCTTAAATCTTTATTTTAAACAATCTATCATCACAGATTAACAATTTTTAATTTGGTTTATATATTGTATTTGTTTCCGACTTTTGTTATATAACTACTTAACATTAAATGTAGTATTGTGATTCCTATTTGCTTAGTATCATTTATTTGAATTTTATTTATCAATGTGTGCATGTTTTGCCAAATATCTTATGAAAAAATTATGTACGATACATAAAAATATATTTGGTGTCTTTTCAAAGAAGGAAATAAACAATCAGTTATTATTTCACTTTTAAACATTTTGAGTAAATCACTAAACTTTACACCAAATAACATTTTTGTACTTCCTAGAAATAGACTTAAGCAGCATAATATTTTTCTTGTGCTATATGAACAAAAATTTATCATACCACTTGCTATAGATAGTTATTCGTTGAAGAGTCATAAATAGTTTTCAGACATCTTCAAAGAACAATCATTAATAATATCTTGAGAAATGATCTCCATGAAATACGTTAGAGCTGGCCATGTGGGAATAGTTGCATGGCCATTTACTCTGTTTGAGACATTTTACGTTCCATTAATCATTGTCATCTCAAAATTATCATCTAAATCGATAGAAAAATATTTTAAAGCTCAAATGACGATTCATATAACATTCCATCCAAAAACTTTTTGTAAAATTAAATTAAATAACTTGTCTGGGGAACACAACTGAAAAGAAACCTTCAGTTTATCTTCAGTTTATAAATGACGATAGGGAAAGAAATTTTCCAATTGCGTGTATTCAACCAAGACAACTTTCTGCTTGAAGCATTACATGCGCACCATTAAAACAATGAACTTAAATGCTGTATAATCAGTATGAATAAATGCGTGTCAAAGTAAATATTGATTTAAAGTCAAGACAAATGAACGTTAAAATGAATCTATGATTTTTTTCTTTAACATAAACCTGAATAAAAGATAAATTCTAACCTCGTATTACGATTTAAACGATGTATTAAAATTTTTATTCATCATATTTTAACACACAAAAATCGCTTCTAGTATTTATGAAGATGTGAATAAATATCCCCATAAAAAGTTACAAAAATAAAATACGAGGGAAATGCGTGTTGAAAGTGTCTTTTCTCTAGGTATATCATATATTTTTCAAATAGATTTATCTATTATTTCGTGAAATACATAGAATGAAAAATGAATTGGTAATCATTTTCAAATCCACAACTTGTTACTCATATCTTTATTTTGCTTTATGTTTCTGAAATTATATCGCATTGATGTGTGATTATGATAATACTTCATAACAAATACATTTATTTTCGATACAACTGTTCAAATTTTCAGTAACAAATGTTCATGTAGTATTTTTTTCTTGATTACCATCAAACCTTCCCCCAAAAAAAATGACTAATTCATTATAAACTTGCAATAAAACTTTGATCTTTATTTACACATGTTCACGTTTGAAATGGTTCTTTCGATGAATGATTGAGCGACAAACATGTACTGAAAAAATGTTTTAATCATAGCACTGTAGATTGGATCTTCGCTTTACTAACATTTTTAAATAACAATGGTAAAATGATTAATAATTTAACAATCATTTTTATTTATAAATTTAATGATTGTATTAGGAATAATTACTGTTAGTGTGAATATACTGAATTATATATTACGATTAGACTAAAATCTGATTAAAGAATGTATTAGCAAGTTTTCTGAGTATCGATTCACTATTTAAAAAAAAAGGGCAGTTTTGTCTACTATTTTATTTTATAAGAAAACCGGTACCTTAATCTACTTTTTAGCATAATTATTTTCGCTATTAAAACACGTATTACATCGTACAACCAGTTACTGCGTTCCATCCTCTTAGAAATATGCCACTTGTTGGGCTAACCACTGTAGCATGGCTGTTTCGTTATCATCAACAATGTCACAGCGCTGACTACCTAAATTCCTTTACATGCATAGGAACAAGTGACAGACATTGAGCGTCAGATCCTGGTACTGCTGAGGGGTATCATGTTTGACGGAACTATGTACGGGCAGTCATTATCATGCAGCTAAATTATCCTTTCACCAATCATATCATGCTTTTGTTTTTGGATTGCACGATGCAGTTTAGCTAAGGAGTCACAATATGTTTTAAAAAAATTTGTGCTCCAATCTGAGACATCAAATCCACAAACAACATTCCCTGCCTATCCAAAAACACGGTGCAAACCATTTTGCGTGTTGAAATTGTTTCTGGAGCTTCTTCTTTTTAGGTGATGTTGAATGCCTCCATTCCCGTCTTTAAATGCTTTCATCCATTTTCTTACCATTCTATCTCTCCTAGTGTTTTCTCTATGTACTTCGTTAATATTCTGATTCATTTCGACAGCTTTCATGCATTTTGTTTGCAAAAAACTAACCACAGCACGTATTTCACGATCAACGGCATTTTTTGATTTGTGAGATATTTAAATGCGCACAAACAAACGTAAATACGGACGAATGCTTCCGTGATGATGTCTGTGATTAACCAACAGATATGATAGGTGCCTCTACATAGAAAGGCGATTGTAGAGCTCAATAACCACACATATAAGCGGTACTTACCTTAAAAAACACGCCTGGTAAAAAATGGCAAGCTTCAATCGAAAATTATGAATTAATACCAACAAAACGTTTATACCATTAAAAGTTATACACATATTGTGTAATTAATGCTTATTTGGTATTTAAAATAAAATTATTCAGTCTTATTTTGTCTACATACTTCTAATTAAATGATTATTGGAAGAAAATCATTGATTTAAAATTTATTATTCTAATATTGTTTATAGAATTTCAATTTCTAGACATTCTTGTAGTACAATGCCGAACCTATATTGCATATTTTATAACAATCGTTTCCATGTTATAAAAGGAGTGAGTAAAAGAGAGAGCATAAAATTCCAGAAAATTAAATAATAATTTTAATTTCCTAAAATTAGTTCTTATTCGTTAATTTACAATTCACTTTGCTGTAAAAAAATACTGTAATTTAACTTCTACGTTACTAATAATTTTATTTGAATTTCTTTCAGCTTTTTTTCAGCGTGTGTGTGTGTGTGTGTGTGTGTGTGTGTGTGTTTAGTAATTATATCAACTTAAAAGAAATGGTAAAACACTTTTAAAGCTTACAGCTAACCTATTATTGATTAGAAAACAATACTATATAAAAGTAACTCATTTCTAGTATAAATAACTTCCATCGAGTTCTAAAATCTTGTATAACATAGTCTAAATTATGCTACAAATTTTTTAACTTCTAAAATCTTACAAAATAAATACATTTGTTTTATTTATGTTGTTAAAAACACTTAAAATTCACAACAAAATTCTTTGATTAGCGTAAACGAAAATGATCACTTTTATGAAAAATGTTTCAAAATAAAGTTCTAAATACGTAAATAGTCAAAGTTGTATAATTTTATATTTCAAATTTCAAGAAAAAAAAGATATAAAGCTTTATATAACAAATAATTATTTGGTATTGGTTTACTAGCATAAACATCTATATCATAAGATAACTTTGACAATACCAGTTTGTAAAAGGTTCTCAAACGCATTTTTCTTTAATAACCTCCAAGACTGCTTTACTATAATGTTTGATGTTTAATATGAGAATCTCGCCTTGTGTAAGAAACGCGATATTAGCTTCACTATGTAAGAATTTTGGTTGGTTGGTTGGTAACGCCTTCTGAGAAACAAAACGAAGGCTATTGGTGATTGCTCTCTTAATTCAGAACCTCGGTCAAGAGACGAGGATGACACCTGAACTGACACCACCCTTTCCAAATTTCCATAACATGTCTACGAAAGGACTTAGATCTCGAAAGATTTTACGTGCATTAGCCCAGTTACAATATAAGAAGCATAGTGAAAGGAATGGAGCAGAAAAGTTATAGATTTTATTAGAAACATTATATTGGATCGAGCAATTGTAAAACGATATACTAAGCAGATTTCATCACTAGGTTACTTGAATCAGATTCAATTGTTTGAAGTAGACTGTATAGTTGCGGCGATAGAAATGGCACCTGTGCCATATCTAAGTCTAATATATTAAACTAAAATTACATAACGCTAATTGAGAACACACAAAATTATACAAGCGAAATTATTTATTACCACTGCAGAATATTCAAAGTCACTCTTTATAGAACTGAAACCTAATACATAGTTCTAATGTATGATTCAAATAAGAAATTATCTCTTACCAATCATTTCTTTATTGATTTCACAATTTTTTTCGACACTTATCACGTAGATTAATGCTGTTAATGAAACCCGCTTCAATCCCCAAAACTAACAGAATAATTTCATGCTCAGTAACAATTCCCTGACTACCAATCCTTATCCTCAATATCCCTTCCTTTTCGATTAATTACGTATTATTTATAAATCATTATATCTATATCACTTCACTACATTTTTATCTTCATCTAATTTATCTAGTCACGTTTCATTTTGATTGGGAAGAAATTATAATTTGAAACAATTCAATTCATTAGAAAACCCGTAGGTCAGTGAAGTGATATTCGCGAATAATCCGACATCGTAGAGTTACTGAGATAACAAGAATTCTTTATTATTATATTTGGGTATCAGTTAACTCTTCCACATTAACTTATTTTGATATTGCTTATTCAGAGCTTGAATACAGTGATTATAAATTTTTGGCTAAATATTATTGCGTAACAATATCATTTAATCAACAAAAACTGAATTCCGCTCATGAAAAAAAAATTGACTTCCAAGTGGAAAAAAATTAAATCTAACATGTAATTTTAAAGACGGTAAAACATTACATTTAAAAAACTCAAAATGATTTGTGATTATCAATTCAACGGACAACAAAGTTCCCTTAAAAGTTATTGACCAGTTTGTTTCCTTATTTGAGTACTTCTCTCTAAAAAACTCATATTGCTTTTTACCAAAAGAAAATTAAGAAATCTAATTTTCAAATTAAAATATTTCACTTCTTAATAAAATATTATGCAAAACATTTTCCATACGCTCGCAAATCTAAATAATTGAAAATAACTATAATTAAAATAAAATATTAATCTTAGTCAGAAAGAAAAAAAAGAAGGGCGTTATAAATAGAACATTTCTTAGAAAATGATTAATTATTTTTCTTAAAACTTAATGATTTTCTTTATAATTCTATAATGCATTTCTATGAAGACTCCAAACTAATTTTCATATAAAGAAAAGAATATGCTCGTATCTTGCTTACTTGGTGTAAATATTTTTCTCCAGGAATATTGAGAAAAATAAAAATATTTTAATAAAATGTTTTTAGTTACTTAACATGATGAAATCAAGATTTGCCTTTTCTAAAAAACTTAATACAATTAACCATATTTTATTAAAATACTCATTGGATTTCATAAGAATTAATAATACAAAAACGATGGTGAGATATTTTAATAATTTTTGTGTTAGAAACAACGGAGTAAACTTTAATTAAAAACAATAGGAAAATCGTCCGTTTCAGATTATTTCTTATTGATTGCAGGGTTTTATATAATAAAACTAATCCTTCCACCACGTATATCTCATAAAAACATGCCTAAATAAAAACGCCTAATTTATTGTATAAAAATAAATTTTACATACATAGATAACTAACAGTTTCTGTAATATCGTACGTACTTACAGGATTAAGTTTGAAGGGAAGAGAGAGAAAAACTAAATTTCTAACTGGAAATAAGAGTATGATTTATTTAAGTACCCCGAAGCAATTAAGTACTCACTCGATGGTATGTATAAGCTTTAATTGAACTTTTCCTCCCGTGCTATTTATTAAAATAACACTTTCAAGGCTTAGAAATTTAAAAAAGTTTTATTTTAAGAGTCTGTTCCCATTGGAGTATTAGATGTTAGCGATATATTATGACTTAACAAAGTGATAACATTTTAAGCGTTGTTATATTAAAGGGAACACATAATAAAGAAAAGTAAAATGCACCTCCTTAAGTCTCAAAAACTTGCATTTTAATTTATTTATATGAGTATCAATACATCGTACATAATGGAATATATTATGTCATTAATAAATTATGTCATTACTGTAATAAAATGTTTCATTCGTTCTTTTTTATCAAGTTTTTAGCCTATTTTTCGCGAATTTTAGCTATAACTCAATAAGCGTGGAATCAACACAGATATTTGGGTAGTTTTTGACGAAAAAGAGAACATAAATCATCTTCATTAAATATTTTTAAAATGCATTCAGTAATGCACTCGATATCAAGAGATCTTCGCTTAGAATAATTACATTTACATTAAAGAGTGTTTTATTTACAGGATATAGCGATATGAGGATATGTTGGCAAGGCTAGATAATTTGAAAATAGAAAATAGTGGCAGAAAGAAAAAGCTTAATATGAATTAGTATTCTTTTTAAATCCATTAAGAACATATCAGGAAGTCGAAAAATAGATATATTTTAAAAGTAAAAATATAAATATTGCAGCTATATAAGGATTTTTTTTTCTTAATCCATTAATCTTTTTGTAATATTTTTTTAAATATTTTTTAGATAAAATTTTCCTTTAAAACTTAAAATTTTTAAGGCTTTTATTTTTGTTAAAAAATATGTTTCCCTTAAACATTTTTTTTATTTATATCTGAGGTAAAAGAGTAATCCGTCGATTTTACAGACATTTACAAACATATTTTGCGAAACATTAAACATTAAATTAATAATTAATGACTGATATATTATTTTATTATATGAATATAAATTTATCTCCTATATTTTAATTACAAAGCTAATCTCCTATATTTTGATAAAACTCATATAGAATAGAAAACATGGCATTTACAGTTTTCTTAGTAAGAAAACATCTTAACCCCAGACTGCTTCGTCTGGTCGACGAAGCCGATAACAAATAACCTTATACTGCCTTCCCTAATACAGGAAATGTAACGTGGAATTCAGTACCTTCATATGACATTGGTTACTTGAGATAAGGATATTTTCTAAATTGGACTTCGTTTTTGTTCTCCGTGCATGGAAGATGACAAAACTTTTTCGCGGAGAAATTTTTTGGGGTAGACCTGAGGCTATCCGTGAACTATTAAAAGTACTAAGTGATGAAGAGAATTATGTTTCTGAAGATGAATCAGAAAATGAAGATTATGTTGAAATTCAAAATCACGAATTTACAGATATCGATAAGGATGAAAATGATGAATAATCATATGAGAATACAGATGAAAGAAAAACAATACTTGAAAAACAAACCCAGGAAGAGGAAAATAAGAATTTAAGATATCAGGCTAATACAGAAGTATCAAATAAAAGGGATTAGGTTGAAAAAATCCCGAACATTTTTTATTCCTGTGACAAATCTATATTTCCCAAAAAAATTCCGCTCACTGGAAAATATTAATCCAAGTGGACATCTGTTCTTAAGTTAAATGTTAATCACGAAAGCAAGGAACTGGAAATGATAGAATTTTGTAACTCAACAAAAGGGGCAGTAAACATATTAGATCAGATGTGTAACAGCATGTCATGTAATAGTAGAAAAACACGTCGGTGGCCTCTTTGTGTATTTTAAGGGATGATTAATATTATTTTAGTGAATTCACATGTTCTAGATGCACATAATATGGCTCGAAAATTCGAAAAAGGTTTATCAAGAAAAACTTTTGCTATAAAATTAAGCGAAGATCTTCTTGCACCTTTGATGCAGAAACGTCTGAACGTACAAACTTTGCCCCGATCAACAAGGACAATTATATGTGAAGTTTTAAATCTGGAGAAAGACATTCATCTTGCTGAACAATCTCAATATTAAAAAAAGGAAAGTGTAGGCATTTTGTCCATAGAAGTTGCACAGAATGACGCTCAAATTTTGTCTAACGTGTTCTAAAGCTATGTGCGGTGAACATCCCACAGACATGTGTAAAGAGTGCTTTGAAAATAAATAAATTATAGATTTTCACTTATTTTAAGATCCAGAATTATGAAATCACCTGCAGGTTAATATTTTTTTCTTAATTTTAAAGTTATGTTTTAAGTAGGCCAAAGTTCACATAGTCTGATAGACTAATGGGTATCATTCCCGTAAGTTTTTCAAAGGGTATAATTCTAGGGTTAAGCAAATTAAATAAGCTAATAAGCTTATTACCTACCTCTACTGAGCAAATTTTGTCCATACCATCTTAACACCCGAAATCTGTATGTATAATACTTCATTTCAATATTAATATTCTCAAAAACATAAATCAGTATCTTAAGTGAAAATATAGGATGAAAATCAATGGTTAACAAGATTAATAATGTGATTAACAGAATCTGATAGTATTTTGTAATAACAAAATTCCTATGGAAAATAATCAAAAAGGAAAACAAAGGAACCATTTTAAATTAGTTCTGACACATTTCTTATTTAAATACAGCTTCTTTTCCTGTATAAAAATTTAATTCCGCTTAAGTTTGCAAAAAATTGGTATTTATAAATCAAAAGGTGTCTATTTTAATAATAGTTTTTGATGTTAATATTATCTATAAATTATCACCTAAAATGTTTTACAGGTTCATAACTATAGGAAAATTATAAATTTTAACATATGAGTGAAAAAAATTGAATTTATTAATAAGTGAATATAATTTTTAACTTCTGAAATATTTTAGTACGAATTTTTAAAGCTGAATTGTAAGTTAATAAAATAATCAGGACAATATCGAAACTCAAAAAATGTCAAAACTCTAACTCTCAATTCGATAACGTTCCAATATTATATTTAGTGTGTCATATTTAAAATGAAATAAAAATAACCAGCCTCTTGCATAAAAAAGGTAGCATTCATTTCACAGATTTATTTTGAATAAAATACCTCTTTGACATTTAAGTAGTTAAACTACGAAAGCTAGTTACTTTAAGCATCGAGAAACTGATGGAAAGCACTAAAGAATCAGTGCTCTTTGACTATTCCCAGGGTATTCTTATAGCTAATTGCTTGAACAGACATTAAGATTTTCCTTAGAAGTGAGCATTACCTCACAAAATATTCACCTATCTTTCTTTATATCTGCTCATTTGTGTTTGTTATCTGTTTTTTCTTTCAATTACCACCCCCAATGCAAAAGATTCTTTTTCCGAACATTAAAGAAGATGAACTTATTGACCGAAACATTCAGTCTTTCTGGGCACTATTTGCAGTCGAATACTTCAATAATTACCCTGCTATCCATCATCCAGGCTCCCAGGGGCGTGATCGGATGTGCGCCTGCTGTTCCACTCAGCCCCTGCATCTTTTCTCCTTATCTGTATCTACGTATGTAGAAATACTTTTTTTTTTTCGTACGTATGCTCGAATAAGGAAAGGATAAATGTTAATGGTGATAAAGGTTCAAAGAATTCCCAAGAAAATGAAGAAAGTTTTCGAGAAGCAAGATTTTCAGCAATGCGAAGTTTGCATGTAAGTTAAAAGTTTCGTATGGATTCAACGTAAACTTTTTTAACATAAGAAAAGCTTCCATTTAAGTACTTCAAACTTAAGAACTTTAAAAAACTTTTTTTTAATCAACTTGAAACAGAAAGTATAATATGACTGAATTGCTTTCCTATTAAATAAATCGCTTATGTATCTCAAAAGGTAAGAACTCCCATTAGAATCTAATAGCAATTGTACCTGTGAATAATTCATAAGAAATAATTTTATTAATTTAAAAGTGTTGCATCAAAATTAATTACTATTCAAATTTCCTATTATTTTTTATTTGAAAACACTGTAAAAGTCTATGATGCTATAATTTCTCATGTCTCTCTAAAATTGATGCCACCATGTTTCCTTATTTTCAACAATATTTTTTAAGAATAAAAGAATTGAACTAAATAGAAATTAACTGAATAGAAATGTCTTCCTGGAACAAATTTATTCCAATTTCTCTACCTAAATTTTTTGCGTGTGATATACAACAATGTGTGAGTGTTATACTCGTACAAAATTTATAACATTTCTTAAAATTTTGAATTGATTTTTGATTCATTTCTGTTTATTATTTTTATCAAACATAATTTATATTGATGAAATATCACGGTAAAGATTAATTCATCAAATATTATAAATCATGTAACTTTTCTGAATGAACTTTTTCAAAATCACATGAATCTTTATCTAATAAAATCACAGTTCTAAGCATTTAATGCATTAATTCAAAACATAATAATTACAATAATTTTGCTAATTTAATTAGTTTCAGAAATATTAAGGAAAGCATTTTATTTCTTCGTATAAAATAGTATGAGAAAGAATAAAAATAGAAAGAAAAGGCCATACAGAATCATTACACGCATTATGAAGAAAATTAGATAACAATAAGAAATTATATAAAAGATAGCATTATTAAATTGTGTTTCAATTTGTAAATAAAAGAAAATAAGAGAAACTATAAAAGTTGGATGAATTTCTACTTTTCGCTTTTTTTGCAGTATCACTGAGTGATTAGCTACATTAGCTCTTATTTTTCTGATAATTAGATTCGTAATTCTATAATAAGTTAAATAAGGGCTTTGTATTTTTTTAAAATTAAGGATTGCTAAAATTTAAAAGAAGAATTTCGTGATAATACCTATATAGAAACAATGGAAAACAACTTTTAGAATTATTTGTTTACATCTGTTGTATCTCTTGTGGAAGTTTCAAAAAACTTATGTGTATACAGTTTAAGCCTTTTTTATCACAGACAATAGTTTCGGATTTTTTTTTGTCATTTAAGAATGAGGTCAACACATCAGATTAACACTTATTTTACCATATTTGCATCACATTGAAGAACTTCTTATTTTAATAACAAATAATGTTAAGATGAAGATAAGTCGAAGATCTTTTCGTCGTACTCTTTAGGCATACTTTGTATTAAATATGAAATGAAGTATTTATTCTCATTACTAGTTATAAATCACGTAATTTTCACATAATAGTTTTTTTAATTGTAGTCAGAGAACAATTCTATAGTATTTTCTACTGAGTAGAATCACTCAATTTAATAAGTTATTATCATGATAAAAATTATTAACATTCATTTCATTAAATTCCATTACAATTTATAGAAACATGTAGATAAAATTTATGTTTATTCCTGAAAAATCAGGGTTAGCTAAAATAACCCAAAGCCACTGTTAAAACGCTCATCTATGTTGATTGTTCTTTGACAAAAAAGAAAGAAAAAATAAATTCTTACCAGTAAGTCTTCTTCCAAAGAAATAAAATAAGAAAATTGCGAAAATCCCCCTTCTTCTGATTAAAAACACTTCTGCACAGTTCTTGCAGATGTCAAATATCGGTCCGAAAACATCTAATTAAATTTACTATCGTTTCTCAGTCCAGTCGAATCGACCAAAGACAGAGAATGTTTTCCAACATTTAAAAGCGTTTTTTGTTTCTACTTTAAGAAAAGAAAAAAAACGTTCTCGTACTTTAAATATTTGTTTATTTCTCTTTAAGATTTTTGACATTTTGTATGAGTTTAATGCAGAAAGTAAGAATTAATTTTAGTGTTAATATTCCTATGTAAATGCACGTGGACGTCTTTTAAAATAATTGTAGCCTATACGTATGTTTATTCTGTATCAGATTATTTGATAAAAATGGTTTTTTCAGTTAAGCGTTTCTTTATTTAGTCATCTAATAAAGTGTAAGGGATTTTCAGATTATTTTTACACTCACAAACCTCACATGTTTTGGCATTCTTCTCTCTCTCTCTCTCTCTCAATTGCTACTTCATATTTCAAGTTCATATTTTTCCTTACATATTTTTATTGTTATTTATTTTTAAAGTAATAATTTTATTCTTATGCCTTTCCAATATATATTTTTTAAATGCTTCATATTGCCTAACTAATATTTGCAGGATTTTTTTTGTTTACAATATTGCATAAAACAAATGTGACTGATTTTAAATGTTTCATTTATAAAGTGGTTGAATGGTTATTTTTTTCAAGTGGTTATCCTTCGAAATTAAAAAAAACTCTTAACATGTATATTTTGATCTTAAGAGTATTACAGTACACTGTAATTAAACATATAGCACAGACTTAGTATTATACTCATTTCAATGATTAGAAAAGTTTAATAAATTATCACTATTAAATTTATTTAATTTGCACTCGTCACTTGTCCGATTTTGATATCAAATTTAACTGATTGCAGAAAAAAAAATGACAGAAATATTATCTAAGAAATAGCAGAGACATTTTAGATATATGAAAAAGTGCTCAAAAATCTAACAATAATTTTAACGGTTACATAAAATCCCATAAATGACTGATGATAATGATTGTGCAAAATAAGAAAAACAGACTTGAAAGGTAATATTTTCAATATATAAAAATTTAATTTGGCACTGTCCTTGAATCACAACTATTATATTGTACGTAAGTGAAATTTTTATTAATTCCTTATAACGTGTTTCATCTTTAAGATAAAGCGATGGAGATGCTGGTCACCAATAAATCACCTAAAAGTTCGAATATTTGCATTTGATCCCAGAAATGCATCATTGGTAATGCCTATCTAAGTGCTATGAAATTTAAATGCTGAATTATTGATTACTTTCCAAATTGCATATCCATTACGTAAATTTAAAATATTTCTAAGTCTATTGTATTCTAAGTAATATTTCTAAGCATTTTAACTACGAGAATAACGGCTTTTATAGAAAATCGGAGAAATATTGTTAATTTCAACAGTTTGACAAAATTATATATTAATACATTTTAAAAACCCTAATTTAAGCTTCTAATTTTCAAAGAATGAAATATTCATACCTAATTCCATAAGATTTCAAAGTCATTTGACTACCAAAAATCTTTAATGGCAATCCTCATGAATTAACTCGCCAATTATTATTCAGAGAAATTGACCTACATTATATAAACTGAAACTCAAAGGTTATCATTTCTGAATACATTCCTTATTAATTAAAGCAAATATTGATATCGCTAGTTAATTTATTAGATTTAGTCTGACTGAAATAGGGAGAATTATAATTGAACAATCGACGTTGAGTATTCATTTAAGTTTGGAGTAACTCAAAATCTGAAATCATCCAAATGAGGAATAATATACTCAGAGCTGTATTGTTCTCTCAGTAAGTGATCATCATTGAAAGATTTTCTAATTATTATTTTAATCAGTATGAAAATTAAATGATGAACAATTCTAACGCAAAAAAAACTGTGTCGGGAAATCAACACAACAAATCTATGTTTAGTTTTTATTATCATTGGCTTATAGCAACACAATGGATTTGAAGATGAACTATGAGATTAAATGATATATGACACCAATGAAGTGATACACTTCCTTCCTAAATTAAATATCAAATCCAGTGGTAGTTCAACAGAAATATGTTGCAGTAAAAAAAATTTAGTAAAACAAAATACTATAATTGTAATATATATATCATAATAAGACTTCATCGTTAGATATCTATTATGCAAGCCCATTTTTTATTACAAAGCAATTTTAATTACTATTCATTATATATTTATTATGACCCTAATTTAAAACAAATTAAAAGATAAATGGGGGGGAAATAAACATGTTATTTTTTTAACATGTTGAGTTATTTTTTGATTATAAATAATTATAAAATCAACAACTGAATCACATACTCGTATATTTTATTGATGCATAAGTATTATCATACAAATTAGCAATAATTCATCCACTGAGGAAAATGCCTAGCAACTACATTTCAAATTTCTGTGACATTACTCTGAACTAATTATAATTTGTTTATCTATTTTAAATTGTTCGTTCAATTAATGAACGTACATCTCTTCAGTTTTATTTCATTAAATTTATTATATCATACCTGGCTGTTCCCAAGATCGTAAGACAAGTTAATTTAATTTACAAACCTTGAGAATCATTGAACGGTACCTTCAGAAGTTGCATTGCAATTTTTGCAGGAAAGGGTGCTTTCTCCCTCTTTGTGGTTGCCATCCATCAGTCCTGGCGGCACACATAAATAAGAAGTTCTCCTAGAATTTGGCACATTCACCCGTGATATTCGATAATCAAGCGCACACTGACACGAACACATTCACACAGACATGTCAAACTCGCGAATCCCACAAAAAACCTGCATTAATGCTCACGAATTACTTCAAAGAGATTAACGCCACTGACATCCTCCTCCAGAAGTGTTAAATTAACTTATGAGAACTTTAATCGTGTTTATTTCAATAAATTTAATGCTGCACAAATGAGATTCTTCCATTTGAGAGACATAGTTCTTAATTATAAGACTCTATTCACATCTGTGATAGGAGCCTCTTCTCCCTACTAAACGATCACTATATTCAGTGTTGTTGTGTAGTCATTAATGTGTTAATCTTAAAGTTATCATTTTAAATAATATCTAATTCAGAGGAGATAGTTCTATATCATATATTTTGTGACAATTATTGCAGCTTCCCTGTAATCTCTATAATACAAAATACAAATGAATAAAATATAATGTCGATGAAATTTGTTATATGATAAAAATTTGTTAATATGTACAACTGTGAGCTAGTATTACTCTTATATAATCTTAGTAAGGAGTGAAATATAATATCAATGATATTACAAATTATCATTAGATTGGTGAGAAAAATTTGTTTTATTTGCTTGATAAATGAGACATTATCCCTCACAGATTACAGTGTGCTGTATGTCCTACATTAAGTAATTATGAAAGAAAAATCATACTCTTTGATGCTATTAAAAACTCAAACACCTTTTATTGCATGATATTTTGCGTTTTCTTACTGTTGCGTTTTTTTTTCTTCTTATTTTACGATTTTCTTTACTTACTTTGTAGTATTTACTTTACTTTAAGAAAAATGATTAAAAATTGAGGTACGTCAATTATTTTTAATTTGTTCTGATATGCATGTAACATTTTAGGAGCATACATTCACAAAAATAATTTAAGAATCATTTCTGATTCTATATAACAGCATAACATTACAATCGTAACATTAAAAAACATTAAGTAGAGAACAGAATAAAATCTTGTATTTTTCAATATAAATTCAATACATATATAATAAATCTTAAACACTCAATAAAAGTTTTGTTTCATTGGATCAGAAAAGTTTTTAAAAGAAGTCTTAGGTCTCTTCAAGAACATAATCGCATTAATAATGTCACTAACTATTTTTCTGGTGGAAAGTTATTATTATTTTTAAACAGAAAGGTTACTTTATATTTATATTTATATTTAATGGTTTCGCTACTTTATTTTAACACTTTTATGTTACTTGCAAAGTAATTCATTAGCATAACTATAACATTAATTTTTCTTTCATTGCTCTCAGACTTCAGAAAATGAAACAGTGCCAAGAATTTCAATCGAATTTTATTGAAACACTATTCTTAAATGAAGTAAATTATTTCCACAAAAATAATCTCTTAAGTATTATATCAATTCAATTCCTATGCACAGTATAAACTTAAAAGACACTAATAAAAATAAATACGTAAATACTCATTTTCTAGAGAATCTTTTAGTAACATTCCTTTTAGTTCAGTTATATGTTCCAGGGGATGAGCTATTTATTAGGATAAAAATTTTGATTCATGCTAAATTATAGAGTAGCTGTTTTCGCTCACGGATATTTATTGATTGATTGGTTTTATTAACATCGCACTAGAAAGAACGCGAGGGATACTGGCTACGAACCTCATAATTTTGAGCCTCGATCAAATGACAAGAATGACTTTTGAGCTGGTACCTCCCTCTTTAAACTTTCACACTTCGCCTTCAAGAGAACTTTGAGCCTCGACAGATTTAACGTGCATAAGTCCCGGTTACATGGTGCGTCTACAGATGTATCAAGGCTTGAACCCATGACTCGACGAAAACCGCTAACCGCGAATCAGTGATCATGAGCATTAGGCTACCATGGTCCAAAACACTTAAGAAAAATAAAATAAAACAAGTAAACTTCTATTTCATCATCTAGAAATGATCGTGTGTGTGTGTGTGTGTGTGTGTGTGTACACAGGTGGGTATCGAAATAATAGAAACACCTTAGATTTATAAGGAATCCTTTACTAGTATGGTGTACGACCACCTTTGACAAGTAATACAGATTGGATTCGCCTAGGAATTGATTCATACAAGTGCTGAATAGTGTTTAGAGGAATATTGTACTATTCTTCATGGAGATATTTGAAAAGTTCTGGGAGGGATGCCTGTGGAGGATATCGATTCCGTATTGAACGCTCTAAAATAGACTATATCAGTTCAATTATATTGAGGCTGGATGACTGTAAGGGCCTAGGTAGATGTTTAAATTCATCCTTTTGCTCATTAAACCATGAATGAATAAGTTCCGCTGCATGAATAGGTGATTATTTCTGGAAAATTCCATGCAGGAAACAAAATTTGATTCACAGGAGGGATCTGGTCAGCTAAAATGTCTCTATACTTCTCCCTAATGATCTTTGCTTTCAGGGTTGCGATTGGTCCAGAAGACCACAACACGGCTGCACATATCCTGACAGATCCACCTCCGTTCTTGTTAGTTGGAAGAAGATAATCACGATCATATACTTGTGCACGTGTCCTCCAAACGTGCACCTTCCTGTTGTAGGGAAAACTAAGAAAGACGATTCGTCAGACCATATTACTTTCTTCCTCTTATCGATCCACCAGGTTTTGTGAATATGACATCACTGTAGATGACGTTTGGTATTAACATCTGTGATAAGTTTGGGAATTTCTGCTCTGCCGTAAATGTTCTGTTTGTGATGGTGCCTTCTAACTGTAATCATTGAAACTGGAGAATACTGATGTCGATTGAGGTCTGTGGTCACTTTTACAGCAGTTGTTCGCTTTTTAGACATTACAATCCGCATCAATACCCATCGGTCTCTTTCACTGAGATTCTCTTTCCGTCCACTATTTTGCTTTGTAGATCATATCCTGGTGCGCTGTATGTATGCTGTCATGACTTAAGGCTCCGCACCTCTTGAAACGCCTAAAAGTTGGGATGTTTCGATCACACTTGCTCCAGCTAGACGGGCTCCTACAATTTAGCCTCTTTGAAAATCTGAAAGAATCGACATTTTACGCTTTTGAAAACATCCAAGACTTACAGAATTTCAATAAACTACCACATACTACCAGAATAGATATATTTCTATTTATAAAAAAAAACACTGGTACTTATTATTATATTTTAATGCTCTCGAAGCGCATTAAAAATTTCACTTTTCTTCACAGGTGTTTCCATTATTTTGATAACCAATTATTTTATAACCATTATTTTGATAATTTTTGATTTTTAGAATAGGGAACAAAATGAAGTCGTTTTGGACAAGATCTGGTGAGTAAAGAGCGTGGTCAATAAGTTCAAACCATAATTCGAAGATTTTCACCATGGCAACCGCTGAGATCTAACATTGTGCATTGTCTTGGTGAAACAGAAATTTTTTTCTTTAAATGTAGCCGTTCTTCCTCAATTTCTCCCTTCAGCTTATCAAGTAATGATGCCTAGTATACTCTTGTAATGGCTTTTAACGTTTTCAGATAATTTATTAAGATAACTTCTTAACTATCCCCAAAAACAGTTGCTATCAATTTCCTAACCGATAAAAAAGGGTTGTTGTTGTGTTTTTTTTTTTTTTTTTTTTTTTTGGAGCCGATTCCCCCTTCGCAATCCACTGTTTTGATTGTATTTTTGTTTATTATTATTGGCATTATTGGTGTATCCATGTTTCATCTACAGTAATTAATCGGCATACAAACTCTGGTTCATTACCTTAAACTGCGCCAACATTCGAAATTTTCATTCGAATATTTGTTTTTGGTCTACCATGAGCAAACGTGGCACCAACGCCCTCAAAGCTTTCTCATGCCTAAGTCTTGATTTAGCATGAGACAAACACTTTATTTGGACATATTTATAGCTTCTGCTATATCCCTCGATTTAATGAGATGGTCATTTAGTACTATTTGATGAACTTTAGTAATGTTATCGTCAGTGGTTGCAATTTTGTGACGTCCCGAACATTCGTCGATTCCCAAGCTGGTACGACCCCGTTTAAATTCAGATTCCCAAAATTTTACTGTCGTAAATGAAGGTGTAGCATCCCCATACACAGAGTTTAATTTATCTTTGACTTGCTTTGGAGTATAGTCTTTCATAAATACATATTTAATGACAGCTCCATATTCGATTTTATCCATTTTCACAAGAAATACTCACATCGACTCTTTCAAGCGATTGTCAAACAACAAATGTGAGTCTAAAATTGCTGAAACTTCGGTGAGTATCTGTCAAAAGATACGTAACCACATTCCTCAGTTTTTATTGACGAGTGCTGCCATCTTCACATTAAGGTCGAAAAATGTTCAGACCACTTTCTCACATGGAACATTATCTAGCAATACAAGTAACCATTAGTGAATCAAATAATTAATATTTATCTCCAAACGCCCATATTAAGTTATTTATCTAACAAATAAAGTTATTATTGTTACAAATGAAGATATTTACATAATAAATGGGAAAATGACTTTAAACTCACAATTCATCATTAAAATACCAATTTTCTTTCTGCCATAGTTTTCAAACTTTTTTCAAAATAATATACCACTGAAAATACGATTTATTACTGAGCCCTTGTTAAGGATAAGAAATTTATTCTATGAAATTGCAACAGATGAGAGAGAAGGCATGAATATCAATGAACAAGTAAGCCTAAGCTTTTTTCCAGGATGAACTCTTATGAAATGTTGCAATTAATTTTCATTTGTTTAATAACGTGCTATTGTTGTTAAGGATCTCTTCATAAATAACAAGTACCTAGCTCTTTTAATAAATATCAAACGAAAAGAAATATATTCGAATTATCCTTTTAGCTTCATGTCTGCAACATTATATCAAATAAGAGCATATTAAAAAGTCTCATTACACTTATAATAGCTCCCATTATCCTACGAAATGAAAAGTTTATTTCAACTAAATTTCTGATTCCTAATTTTCTTTATATATATATATATATATATATATAATTCACAATCTCTCTATAACTAATATATTGCTACAAACAGGCGATGACGGTTCTCTGCAACATTAATCTTATAAAGGAAAAGAGATATTTGCAGAAATTATGACAGTCTCCAAAGAAAACTTAAGCATTCAGCTCCACAAACTTGGTGAGGGATCTCGCGAACATTTTGGTGACTTAGTGAGAAACTTATGTACTTTGGCAACAAAGTTAAGGTTCTTAGAAATAGTTATTGAGAGAAATACGAATTAGGAGAGAAGTTAAGGAATTTTCCTAAATAATCCCCTTGATATCACGTTTGGCCGGAGCAGCTATAAATACGAAGCTGGAGTGGATGTGTAGGGATTAGAATAGCAGATATGCCGAGGAATCTGTCGGTAGTATGGTCATCTCAATCTGGCGAGAAACAGCCTGTATCTTACTGGCTCAGAATCAGTCCTACAAAGAATTACTTTGAATGACTCCGAGAGCGAACTAATAAGCTGGTGAGTGGAACATTTTTGAAAAGAATGTGAGAAGTTGTATCTGTGTTGTTGATCTGAGCAAATGCTGTTTTTGCTCCCTCAGTGTCGCTAATTTAGAAATGTGTTGTGTTTCTTTATTGTGCTGTTAATTTGTCCAAATTGTACAACCTGTGTTTCGTCTTGCCTTGAATATTTGTAAATAAAGTGTCATTTACCATTATCTTCCTTGTTAGACTGTTTTCACCGTAGACCAACAACATAGTATTTTCGTAACATTATAATTAATCATATATTTCTTCAGATGAAAGTTTCAATTACTTCCCTGTTTACTTATTTCACTATTGGGCAAGTTTATCAATAAGTTAAATTGCGCATACGAGTATGTAGCTAGATACTTATAACTAACGTTCTGACAAATAAATTAGCAGATGATTTTATATCTTGAAGCCAAGTACATTTCTCTCTAATACAAATGACAAATTAATATCTGATTAAATTAAATAATAAAGACATTTATTATTTAATTTAATATTATATTATGTAAAATATTAAACTAAATGATAAGTATAATATGTATTTGCATACGTATTAAATTTAATTAATGTGTTCTAATGCAGAGTAGAATTAAAAATTTCGTTATAAATTACAATACACACACACACACAAACACACACACATATATATATATATATATATATATATATATTACATTTTCTTCCGGGTTCCAAATATTTAAGCAAATTACTTCATATATTAACCTTTATTTATCATTATTTAGCAACACTTTACAGAATTCTTCAACTAACAAAAATAAAAAATAATACTTAGCAATAATATAAGTACTTAAGAAACTATTCATTTTTTAAAACTAAGCAGATGATTTTTAGAGTGTAAGATCTATTTTATACTAACATGTTGCTACAAATAATTGACATTTAAAATTAAATTTTCTATATTTTTTTAATAAGATGTATTTATTAAGACAATCAACTAAATTTTTAGTGAAATACAGTTCTTAAAGAATTTTTTTGAATATATTGTACAATGCCATGATAAACATATTTATCTTAGATGTGTTCCTTCGTAGATCACGTAATTATGAAAATACAGATTTACGAAAACCCTTTTGAACAGAATTTATTCCTAAATGCACAAATAAGACTTAAGAAAGTTGTGTTCAAAGCAAAGAGAAATAAAATGGTAATCCGAAAATTAAAGTTGACATTTTGGTACCCTGGTACCATTTCGCATCTAAATCCTTGACAGGTTAAGCCCTCCCCTTTTCAATTCAGGAACTGAAAGAAAGAACTTTTTCTTTACCTTTGTTTCCTTACACAAAGAGTAACGAGTAGAGTTTTAATTTCTGAGGGAATCCTTTGTTTGCTACGAAAGTTCGAGCTCTAGATTCTACGGATGTTCTAATTATGCAAGTTGAAACGGAGAAGTTTCAAATTCAAAGTATCTTGATAAATGGTATACTATTTTTAAACTGAAAACTATACTTATACTCAATTTAAGAAAAATTCGAAATTTAGTACAGCACATTTTACTAAGATGATAGTAATTAATATGTATATATACAGATTTAAATTTATTTTTCTCTATCAATGAAAGTAAATTTCTAATAATTAAAGAAATATATTTTATTATAGAAACCCAGAAAAAATTGTAGTATAAAACAATATACTACAATTGTACAATAAAACAATATACCTAATATTTTTGAACTCTAACGAATGTTCTTAATAAGGCTTTATTTTTTCCAGCGTGTGCACATAAGCAAAAATAATTTTACTAGAAGGCCACAAAATAAAAGCAGCATGTATTATTTTTCCAACTTTACAGTAGATTAAATACTTTCATTTCATATAGTACTCATAACAACAAAAAATATATATTTACTTTAGACTAGAATCTACCTTTTTTTGAATTCTTGAATGTAATGTTAATCTTATGGAAAGAGTTTTAATTACCTTATCATATTTAGACTATCGATTTCATTGCAAAGCTGTACAATATATTCGAAAGAATAAAATTATAAGTAAGGTGTCTATCTATTTATCTTTTTTCTTCTAAATTTGAATGTATTTTTATTCACCAAAAGGCCTATTGTTTTAGGTAGTGAATAAATTGTAATCCCAACCACTTTTCAGATTAAAGTGTGTGATGAACTCGGCCTGTAGCAATAATTACATCTAGTTTAAAATATACTCAATTTAATAACTTATCGTTTGCTTTAGTTTTTATATCATAATATTAGTGTCCACTTAATATGTTACAGTTTGCTTTAATTCTAATATTTAATTTAATTATTTGATAATTCTTATTCAAAAATCATCACCTTCGGTGGTTAAAAAATTTCTTTGAAAAACTTTGCATAGAATAATTTTTAATTTGTCTTAGTCTTTTGTCTGTAAGGTTTCTAATTTTAAAAAAATGTTATAAAATACATTTTAAAATAGAATGCAAAATATGCAAGCAAACAACAAAAAAAACTTCAATACTTTTACTCTTTGGTTACTTTTAATTTCATTCAAATAAATACACTAGTCTGAATTAAAGAACATAAGTAGAAATTCCATAGGGTTACATTCAGGAGCTCAAAACAGCTTGTAGATGAGAGAATTAATTCTTACAATCGTAATTCTGAAAGGATTCCTTCCTCGTGACCAAGATTTTATGATAATGTCGCCATGGTAACGCATCAAGAAATCCAATAATTATTTCTTTGTGACTTAAGCATTACCGTTCGTTTTTGTGCTGTTCTAAAGTGAAATATATATTACAAAATTTTAAGAAAGGTTTATTTACAAAACATCGAAATATTTTTAAAACTTAAACAATATCAAAACAAAAATTTATCTATCATGTAACAGTCTGAAAATCATCAGTTTAACTTTAAAAAAATTTCCTTACCTGGAATTTCCCCATAGCACTGACTTTGAAAGTGATTCTATTAAAATCCAATAAGTTTGAAAGTGACTATATTCTATTGTTAAAATAAGAAATTTTGTAGTAAAAATGGATTCATTAGATAAATAAAAAAAAGGAAAGGATAAGTTAAATAATAAATTTAAATTAAATTTCCTGAAATATTTTAAGCAATTTAACTAAATAAAATAAGTAAAAATAAGAAAAGAAATGTTTCAAAATTTTAAAGTAATTTTATTTCTTTTTGCACAACTAAGTAAACTGGAGCAATCAAAACCACCATACTTTATATTTAAAGCTTGAGAATATATTTTTACAAATCTATCTATATAATATGAATCTTATATGAGAGTAAATCTCACTGAAAATGTAATTACCAATTTCTAATATCCATGTGAAAGAGAGATTAATGTGAAGTAAATCAAACCACTAACCTGTCTTAAAAAATTCAGGAAACTACAAAATAATTTTTATAAGAAATTAATACTAAAATGCTTGTTGTGTTATTAAATGCTTGTGTGTGATTGAATTAATAATGGAAACAAATTTGTATTTTTGTTCCCATTAATAATTCAATCATTTTCTCAACTTATATACAATATTTAAGTTCAAAAACAGATTAAATATTTATATGCTTCCAGTACCAACAATTCGTTTAACTTAAAATATTAGTCGTCAATTTCATGATCTATAGAGGAATAAAGTCGTTAAATAATCGCTTTGTCTACTGAAAAGCGTTAAAGTACTTCATATTTTATGGAACGGTATTACTTACTATTAACATATAGGGTACATATTTCTTAATCTTTTATATTACATGTACATATGTATGTATGTATATTTTGTGTGTGCGTGCGTAACTTGAATAAATAAATAAAACTATGATGTGATAAATCCATAACCAAATCCAGATTGAATACCTCAGCCTTTCGAATAACAAATTCAGAAAATTAAAAGTAAATAGAGGAATCGAATTATTTTCTCGAACTCACATTCTCTCATTCCTGAACTGAACAAATATCTGGATTTATCCATAAAATCAGATAAAGTAGTGTGTGTGTGTGTGTGTGTGTGTGTGTGTACTTGAAAATCTTGAAATAATCGTTTCAAACATAATTTTAACAAATGAAATATGATATTGAAACAAATTTGCTCTAATTAAATGTCAATAATTTTAAATAATGTAACAAATTGTTAAGTTGGCAAAAATATTAAAAACGAATAAAAAGCAATTTAGTTGTAAATTATAAGATTACTTGTCTGAAAACAAAAAAGTATGAAAATTAATTTAATACATTGGTCCTTTATTTATCCTGATAACCTCAAACACTCCGTGTTTCAATGAAATAAGCAAATGGTTAAGTTCAGAAATATTGTACCATTCTTTTACAATGGTTTCTTTAAAGCTCATATGGTGATGAAAACTGTTATTGTTAAAATAAATTTTGTTACGAAATATATCCCAAAGGCTTTCTACGGGACTCTCAAGACTGTACTTTGATTGGCCAAGGAAAACCATTAGTATTTTTTTAAAAATCAATCTTTGGTGGGTTTAGAGGTATGGCAAGAAACATTGTTCGGCCCGAAGTATCCCGATAGCACCACTTAATAAAGGCCCATACAGTTTCATGCGATTATACACCATAGCTTGATAATGTGCATAGTTCATAAATCGTAAAAGTCATTTTAAATTGCACAATCTGTCATAACTAAAGGCTTTTCCTGTCACTGCTGATCCTATTCCCGTTCGTCTACTGAAACATTCTTTCAGTTCCTTCCTATAGTCTTACCAATAATGCAGGTAGTCATCGGGGCAGTCAAAGTTAAATTTCTTTTCATTAGAAAATATTATTCGTTTCCACTCATTGTTCCTTGTCAAGACATTTTTATCCCATTTCAGTCTTCCTTCTTAATCTTTTGTCGGTATTTTCTTCATTTTCAAAATTTAAGAATTAGCATTTGATTTAAGACACTTCCAAACTATGACAAATGACATTCTCTTGCCGAAACGTTCCAAAATTTTACGAGTCGGTAAACCTAATTTCATTTGATAGTCGAAAAATTTGTTGATTGTGCCATGTGGTTAAAATCCTCTTTCTTCCATATCGTTTTATTTCATAATCTTCTCTAATAATGGCATTGCTGATTGCGGTTTCAGACACCTCATTAACTTAGTTATTTCTCTTTCTGATTTACCAGTATTTCTCCGTCCGTTTAAAATACAATTTTACTCACTTCACCACATATAACCCTATGTGATAACTTCAAATAAATCATAGATAACAGAAACAAAATCTGCACTTTTGCTTCTCGGTCATATGATACAAAAATAAACGTTTTACTCTTATATTGAGTCTAACATGACATACAATATTTTAACTTTCTGAGGTGGTCTTATAATTTCTTAACAGACATCCTATCCAAATCTTAGAAAAATAATAAGATCTTAGTAAAATTTAAATTAATTTTTAAAGTTGCAATTAGTGCAGAAAGTGTTTTACGTTCCATTTTAATCTCATACGTTTAAAATTTGCTCATTTTTTCTTCTTCAGAAATGCATAAATTCCTCGGTAATCTTATAATTTCTAAAGGAACTATTTATATATATATATATATATATTAATAATGTTGAAGCAATTTAAACCTATAAGTTTATAGGGTTTAATTAATTTCTTTAACATAATCTTACACTAATATAAGATAAAGAATCTTGAATCAGCTCTTTGATTTGTTTTCCAACGAGAATAAAATAAAATTTCCTCTAATATTTGCTTATATAAGTTCTGTTTTCTTACGATAAAATGATAAACATTTTTGTCCTAGAAGAATTTTTTATTTCAAATTAAAAGTAATAATAGTTATACCAAAGATATAAATTGCATTTACAACTATTATGAGTTTAATATTATAAAAAATTGGAAGCTAAACTTGTTAAAACTTTTCAAGTACTTCAAATCTTCGAATCCTTTTTTGATAAGTATCTTAAGTTAAAATTACTTCCAAAGTATAGCCTCAAAAGTTTTGGAAAATATAAAAAAAAAGTTATGAGCTTATAGAGCTTGATCCATTTTTCAAAAATAACCGACTACTGAAAGGTTTGACAAAAATTTACTCCAATGATCGATTTTAGTTTTTTACTATTTTTCTTTTTAAGCAAAACTGTTTGGTTCGAACAACATTTTAGGATAGCATAATGTTTTAAAGGGAAATTCACATTATAGCTTTGAGCTACAGTCAGTCAGCGAGGAACATATATTAGTTAGTATCTTACTCTCCTGATATCCACCTTATATCACATATAGTTTTTTAAAACCAGATTTATTAAGCAAAAGAAAACTAAATGAAGTTGCAAAGTTCGGTTTTTAAATATTTTCAAGAAAAATTAATTTCGTATTGAAAACAGTACAGCATGTTAAATATTTGGCCAGAAAATCACAGAAAAACAAAAAAAAATATAAAACTTTAGAAAAAGGAAATATTTTTCTGAATAAAGGGAAACCATATTTAATTCATATCAGATGAGAAAACAAAGATATATGCTGTATGAAAATATTGTTTTTCTAAACAACAAAGTAATAAAAAGTTGGAAAAATACTTATTCATTAAATCAAATTTTCAAATGTACTTAAAAACAAATCTTTTTCAAACAATACTTCTGATTTTAAAGATTTGCTTAGATTACACGCACATAAAAATAACCCAAGATTTACTATTAAGAAATGTTTTCTTGGAAAAATTCAAACATGTTCTTAAATTTAATATTTTTATAAGAATGTATTAAGGATCTGAGGGGGAAAAAATCTAAAGCTCACTGATCATTGTGCTCCCGAGGCGACCACCTAATAAAATTACAACAGAAATGCTGAAATCGCTTAGAGAAAAACGAGCTGGGGAAAAATCAAACATTAGAAAGAGGGAATTGGGCCAGCGAAGTAGGTTCAGGCTTATGGAAGACGAAACTGTTTTGGTTTTGTTTGGAATTTTAGCTTTTGCAGTGAGTATTGGGCTTCCACAGCCTATTTAAAAGTACTTACTTAACATGTGAATTATTTCATTTAAAATAAATTATTTTTGGGTCATGGCTATCTTTGTGTCCAGAACTTGCCATCAGTTTAAACGAACGCAGTTTTACTAATGTAAAGATATAATAATATTATATTAACATAAAATAAAATAAAGAAATTAAATATCATTTTTATAAATATACATCTGTTAGATAAATAAAATAGTGAACAAACTTTTAAACTAAAAACTTTATAATAAACAGATAAAAATGTTTGCTGAATCACATCTATAAAACTTCTAAATTATAGGTATTCAGTAAAGCTTTCGAAATATATTCAATGTGGTGTAAGTAAAAAGGAGATATATATATGTTTGCATATTATTCTAGAATAAAATGTGCTTTTTGATTTTTCTGGTTTTTAAAATTAAAAAAATAATAAAGAGAATTGCATAGTCATTTCAAAATCATTGGTGAACGCCGACAATAAGTCTTAAGCCAATATTTTTATGAATTTTTCAGGTAACCCTGCCTTTTAATGTCAGAATGTTTAAACGATTGAAATTTCACTCGAATTGATTGTTTCATTTTTATTTCATTCTGCTTAGCAGGAATTGATTCGTAGGTTCCTTTAAATTTCTTGCTGATGAAGGCCTCCTTTGAAATTTCTTATCATACCTTTCTAAATGAAGAGTTAAATCAACGAAGTCCTTGGATACTTGGAAGCAATTGCTCAACAGACAACAAACGCGTTCTATTGGAAGAGAGAAATCTCTAGCGATCTACCTAAACCAGGAAAACGTTTAACAAGCATAAATAGAAATAATTGTCAAATGTAGTAGAGAATTATCCAGCTTAAATATAAGCCTGAAATAATTGAATGGGAATACATAATAAGAGGTATAAAATGCAATGACGTAGGAGTTTACACAGAAAAGTTTCCGACCTAACAAAGATATAAGACTTTCTTTCTTTAAATTTATTTTTATTTTTCTACATAGTCTCTTTCTAAGACAACACACTTTTCCCTGCGATGCTCCCATTTCTTTAACCCCCTCCAAATAGTATTCTGCGTCTTCCCCTGAAAAATTACTGTATACGAAGGTTATGACCTCAATATTTCATGAAATTCTCTGTCCTCCGAGTGCAATTTTTAGATTACGGAACAAAAAGAAGTCGAATGAAGTGTAAGGAAAATGTGAGTAAGGAAAGTGGTTAAGCAGTTCAAACCGTAATTCAAGGATTTTTACCATGGTAACCATTGAAGTGTGAGAGGGCGCATTGTCTTGGAAGAATTTTTGACACAGAATTTTTTCTTTTCTGCAAATGTTCGCTTTTTTCCGCAATTTCTGCCTTCAGCTTGCCAAACAAGGATGCATAGTATGCTCATGAATGATTTCTCCTGTTTTGAAGATAATCGATTACGATAACTCCTCGAATATCCCAAAAAATAATCATCATCCCTTTCCCAGTCGAAACAAACAGTTTTTGCTTTTTCTGGAGCCGATTCCCCCCCCCTTCACAGTCCACTGTTTCGACTGCAGTTTCATTTCGTGCGTATAATGGCTTATTCTAGTCTCCTCTACAGTAATTAAGCGGTGAGAACTCATTTACTCCAACTAAATTGTGCCAACACAGCTTTGGGAATGTTCATTCGAACACTTTTTTTTGGTCTAACGTGAACAAACACGTCACCCAACGCCCGAATAGCTTTCCCATACCTGTGTCTTGATTCAGTTTGTGACAAACACGTTCGTTGGACATATTAAAAGCATCTGCTATTTCTCTCTTTTTAATTTGGTGATCATCTAGTGCCATTTTGTGAACTTTAACGATGCTATTGTCTGTGGTTGCAGTTTTTGGATGTCTTGAACGTTCATCGTCTCCCAAGCTAGTACGGCCATGTTCAAATTCAGCTGCCTAAAGTTTTACAATGGTAAATGATGGTGCAATGTCTAATGGTAAATGATGGTGCCTGTACGCAGTGTCTAACTCATCTTTGATTTTCGTAAGCGTATTGTCTTTCAAAAATAAATATTTAATGACAGCTTGATACTCGATTTGTTCCATTTTCACAAAAACACTCACATCTACTCTCTCAAACGATTATCAAACAACAAATGTGAGTCTAAAATAGCCGAAATTTGGTGAGTATCTATCAAAAGATACATAACCACATTCCTTAGCTTTTTTGTTGACGTGTGCTGCCATCTTCCCGTTAAGGTAATAAACTTTTTAGATCCACCCTAGTATTGTGTGGTACAATCGTATGACAACTAAGGAATTGCTATTATTAAATGAAATAGTACACCAATCCTTACGTCTACAGTACTGGATATCTCTCGACACTCAGATTAGAATCTACCACTGTTTTGTACATATCTAGATCGCTAGCTATCTGAGCTTATTTATGAGAGGGATTCATCGCTGAAAAGAATTTTACTTCAGCTAATGAGATTCATAGCGAAACAATCCATGCATTTCTGAAAACACATTTGTTAGTATGCACTAAAGAGGTTTTTGGTGGAACAGATCCCGTACTCTTAGACGCTTGCTAATGTTCCTTGCGTTAACGGGTCTCTCTACTGCACTTCATATCTCTGATAGTAGCGAATCAGGTGCTGTGAGAGCCTATGAAGATCACCCTGACTTAAATTTTTTAACGTTGTTTGCTACAGTGGTTCAAACATTCTAGTAAATATCATTGAACTACAACTTCGCTAATATCTGAATGTTAAATAATCATTCTGTTTTATTACTCGACTTCTCGCGGCCAAACTGTACTTCTTTCAAATGATGATACATGCTCATACTGTTCGAAAACCTGTTTGCAAAGCAATATTAATCTCAAAGTTGGTAGACCGAAATGAATTAAAATGAATGTTAAGCTTAATAAATGGAATTCTACTATTTTGCTCAAGGTCCAAATAATCAGTTCTAGCCATAAATTGGTCTATAACGTTCAATAACTTTGTCGTTGGAACAAAAGGTATTTTCATACGGAATTTCGTAAGCCTCAAATTATTCCGGGTTTTTTTTTTTTTTTTTTTTTTTTTTTTGTCTTAGTGCATTTCAATCGGTTATAGTTTCTCTATCGTATAAAACTATTCAAACGTTTCTTCTCAACCATCTACTATTTCAAAATATGACACAGATAAAATTGAAACATAATGGAAATTAACAAAGAGAAAACGTAAATGCTTAGATAACCTTATCTAAGTAAATGAATGAAGGAAAAAAATAAAAGAATGTAGGAAACTCACACAGTTTGGCACTATAAGACAAAAAAATCTGGAATACAGAAAATAGCTAACGAAAAAATAGATTTATAAACTCTGATGTTAAAAATAAGATTAAAAACACGAAACAAATATTTATCGAAAAATATTTATTTATTGTGCACACAAATTACATAAACACGTATCTAACTCCTCAATATCATGACAAAATAAACAGAACTTAAAACATGACAATTTATACCTTTTACATGACCCTCTTCGAATCACCTGAAGATTCCCTCTGTAATTTAAAATTGGGTCTCATAACCTGGATATACCATCTTTTTTCGAGATTCGCATCGCCATACAACCCCTCTTAAAATTAGCCAGCTCCAACCGATGATTTTCCATCACAATATTATTATCAAGACCTTTCTAGAAACTCTCTATTTTAAACTCTCTATTGCAGACTGGTGTGTGACAGTGACATCTCTGTAAATCCATATTTTCCTTCAAAGGAGAAGCGATGCAAGGGAGCATCAACTCACATTCTTAACAATATATATATATATATATATATATATATATATATATCCTTTTTCGATTATTGCTTATTGCACTTATTAATATGCAAGTATTAAATACATTTGTCTGTTTTTATCTGGGTTTTTTATTCCTTTGGTACCTTCCATTCACACGCATTTCATCGTCATATTGTTCACAAAGAAAAGGTATGGTGTTGATGACCAGCATCGAAATTATCTTTCAAGATAGTTAGACCTAAGATCTTTATCAAGGAACTTCAATCTTTTGTCTTCCTTTTATTCAGTTTTAACTTTTCAAATAATCCTAAGTCATCAATACTTTAAGTAGAAAAATTAGAATGTCAGAGAAATTATCACGCAATGATTATTTCATATATACAATATACGAATAAGCAAAATGGAATATTAGAGATTCTAAAATAAGAATACTCTCAAACTTCAAACTTTTAAAAGTACATTTAAAATCTATCTATTAGTTTTTTTTCATCACTATCCCTCAATCAGAAAATTCTAGCATGATAAACATTGAAGAATATATGCCAAATTTAAACTATAAACTTATTTTTGTATTGTTATTTACATCACATTTAGAAGCATCATCAGAACTACCGGCAAAGAACCTCGAAATTTTAAGAATCGGACCGGTGATGAAGACGACACTAGAGCTAACACCCCTCTTACCAAACGTTCACGCCATTTCATTGAGACTACATTGACAGATATAGCTAGAATCAGAACCGCTACACTTCGGTTTCTTAGTAGCACAAGGCACCAACCCACAATTCGATAGAAACAACACCGGTAATGAATCGTGAACCATGACTGCTGAATATCAAGGTCAACATAAACTCTGCATTAATGTGTTTAATACATTTAACGCAACTATTTTTATTAAATATTTATCATATTTTGTTTTCCTTTATTTGTTAAAAATGTCAAAAGCAGACTTTATTTCATTTAAAAAATATCTCAATTTAAACGATATAATTCCAGTCTGACATTTATGTGTTACCTTTTGATATTTAACCTCGTCAAACTAATATTTGATAACGAAATTGAAAAAAAGAAAATAAAGAAACTAATGTATACATATATATATATATATATATATATATATATATATATATATATATGGGGGGGGGGGGTAAGGGTGGGGGTGTAAGTTATAGATAAAAGAAATTTTATAACGATTATTTTATATTATTGCAATTAATTAGTTGGGAGCCTTTTAGTTAATACCTTTAACTTCATTCCTTTAAATCGTAGCAAACGGAACTTCAATGTGTATAAATTTGGTTAAATTAATTTAAGACTGGTATTACATAAGCTTAGGCAGAACACTAAATATGCTTAAGCTTCATATGTTCAATTTCCATGCCATTAATTCTGCTTGGGAAATCATCATAGAAAATTTGTTCTTGTCTCAGAGGACTCGCGTAATAGCATAGAATTCCAGGCTGTCATTAAAAAGGAGGCAGTTCCAACAGACAGACGATTTTACGAGGGGCATGGTGATCGGTCTAAAAAAAGGCAGGTTGGTCCCTACGGCATATATCAGCTGACACACATCTAGACGCGTCCACAGTGCACCGGGTGTGGCGAAGATGGTTGGAACTAGGAAATGTGACAAGTTTAAGAGATGCCGGTGTAGCCATAATGACGTCAACAGGCGTGGATTGATGCATCCGCCGACCAGTGGTGGCAAATGCAGAAGCCACTTTTACCTTCATTCTGCATCATGCTCAAGACACGCTGGATGTTCCCATTTCGCTGGATGTTCCCACAAGAATCTTTTCCCGTCTATTGTTGTTAGTGGCCTGCACTCATGGAATCTATGAAGAAAACTGCCATTGACCACACAGTAGAGACGCCGATGTCTGAAATGGTGCTGAGCTCGAGAGATGTGGAACCGAAATGGCACAAAGGCAGGTTCTCAGAAGAGTCACGCTTCTGTTTCTCCAATAATAATCACCGGGTACGAGTGTGGCTTAGAGGGGGAGACAAGTCCAATCCGGCAGCTATTGTGGAACGCCCATCACGCGACAACGCAACATCATGATTTGGAACGCAATTGCGTTCGATTCCATGTCACCTCTAGCTCGTATTCAGGGCACTATGACTGCTCAACAATACGTGAATTGTGTACTGTGGTCTGTAAAACTCCCTTACATTCAGGAGGTGTCTAATGTCCTTTATCAGCATGATAATGCCCATTGCCAGCTACTCGCATCAGCCAATGCTCTCTGCAAGGTGTGTAGATGCTTCTCTGGACTGCGTTCTCACCTGATCTCGCACCAATTGAACACATTTGTGATGTGATTGAACACCATTAATAGATCCTGCCACTGCTACGTTCAGAAGACGAATTGTGACAAATGGTTGACAGGGAATGGAGAGCCATTCCTCAGAACTCCATCCCATAGACTGAGTTCCTAGACGTATTGCTTCGTGTATTGCCTACCATGGTAGTCTTACCGACCGAATTTTTGGTGGTCTTTTGAACCGAAGCTGTTCTCGTTCTGTATCATTTATGCATATCATTTCGAAATATGATCACTTACTTATTATTAGTTGCTGTCTCCATCTGTTTGCCAAGTTTCATCACTTTCTGGCTACCACTCCTTCTTGATGTAGCTTTTCAGTGTCGCGTAGTGTACACACACACACACACACACATATATATATATATATATATATATACTGGTGTGCAAAACTTAAGCAACAATATAAATTTTAAGCAGATAGCCATGAACAACACGTAATTCAGCAGAAAAGTAATGAGTATGCAAGTGTCAGGAATAAAACGTCATAGGCGACGTGAGTGTAAGCAGAACGCGTGTAGTCGGAGAGCTCAGCTGAAGGCTACGATAAAAGGATGAATGGAGGTGCAATTAAAGACATTCGCTGCAAGTGTAAGTGAGTCCTTAGTGGAATGTGGTTAGAAAAAAATCACGGGGAAGACTTCACACATGGAAGAATGATTAGAAAGCTGGAGAAGAGGTGTAGTTTGACCAGTGTAGCTGAAGAGTTTGGAATCAAGAAAAGTGTCATTTCGCGCGTTTGGAAAGCCTTCCAAACCATAGGCACAGCTGTTAGAAAGGTTGCTGGTGACGCCCTAGGAAAACAACTGCAGTAGATGACCGATAGAGAGTCCTGCAGACAAAAAGAGCCCCATACCATTTAGCAAGGGGCATTGCTCAGCAACTGTGTACAGCAACAGGGAAACAAGCATCACTGTTTACTGTGGCCAGACGCCTTCACAAAAGCGGCCTATTCGCTCGCCGTCCTGAACGCTACATCTCTTTGGAAATTAGCCATCGGCGGCACTGTTTAGAATGGTGTTAGGAGCACAAAAACAGGGCATCTTATCAATCGACTCATGTCCTGTTTACAGAAGCTAGTCGTTTCAGTTCCTCAAGTGATTCTGAACGCCAGTTGATTTGGAGAGAGGTAGGTATACGGTTAAAACCCAGTAACATCATGGAAAGAAACATTACGGTGGTCTTGGAGTTATCGTCTGGGGAGGCATTATGCCTTAAGGGCGGGCTTAGCTCCACGTTTTCGAAAGGAGTTCTATAACCGACGATAATTATTGTAAAGAGGTGATCCTCCCCCATATGCGTTTGTCCCGAAGTGATATTGGACCAGACTTCTTTTTTATAAATATCAATGCATTACTACATCAGACTGCTGATGCTCAGCAGCCACTGGAAAGGGAACATATTACTCGAATGGATTATCCAGCGTTCTCCCCTGATTTGAATCCCATAGAACATGTGTGAGATGCTTTAGAGAGACACGATTACATCCTCTGGGAAACACCCAACAAGTGAAACAGATGTTGATTGAGGAATGGGCCCTCTTACCTCAAGATCTGTTGGACAATCTGGTGCTGAGTATGGAAAGACGTTGAGAAGCAACCTTGGAGTAAGGGCAGGGCATATCTCAAACTGTGAAACATCTGCTTGTTGTTCTTCCTATTAGACGGACAATCATGAGTAAGAATATTATGAGTTAAATAAAGGCTTTTTTTTATTGCTTGATTCCATACGATATCCACTGTATTCATTTTTGTGCAACTATGCCTTCGTTATCATTTAAGTATAAAATGCTGACTCTCAATTCTTAAATTTTATGTCTCTCGGAGGATTTCTCTTGGAGTTATGGCAAAAAAAATAACTTTTGCTTAAGTTTTGCTCACAATGTATATATATGATACAAAAATAATCTTTTCAAGAATTTCAAAATTTCTATTTCTTAACATTCATAACACATAACATAATTCTTCACCATCAGAGCCATTTTTATTCCTCAATCCACTACCTTTTACCATCAATTCAGGAACATCAAAATTTTTACATAATACAATATGAATAAGTTTCCATGATAATTATATTATATCCAATTAAAACTTTTTCCTCTCTCTTACTCTCTGTCTCTCTGTCTCCCTCTAATACCATCAGAATTAATTATAAATATATTAAAAAGCTCTAATTTAGGTATTCTTAAAATTAATCCTATTTCCTATTCATTCCCTATATACATATAGTATTAAACCTAGTCTATGAACGTAAGATATTTTTAAATTCCTTAATATTTTTTTAATTGATAATATGATGAAATTCATAAAAGGTAAGTAAAAAATACAATATATTGTATCTTACTGCATGATAAATTCTCAGCGTTGATTTGTGTTGCTGCTATTGGTTATGTTAGAAATTCTCAGTTTCTATGTTGATATTATATTAAAGTTTGAAAAATAAAAAAAAATTTGTTAATATAAGATTACATTTCATAAGTAATTTTAGTTACTACTTTGCATACAGATAAAACTATTGAAAAGGAAATCAATTTTTTTCGTAAGCTGCAGTTGTGAAACATCAATTAGAATGTGTATAATTTACACAAACACTTTTGAATATCATCGAAAACGCATATGCATAAGAAAACCAGGTATAGTGAAAGTAGAATTGCTCTTAGGCGTGATTATTATATGCAAGTAAAGTAGTTGAACAAATTATTAAATGGCGAATGTACATGAAGTTTTGAACTTTAATTGTGATTTGATCATTAAATATCATACCAATAACATTTTAAAACAACAAACCTAACAACAATGTATAACAAAATGAAGTTAGATATTGCTACATTAATTATAAGTGATAATGTGAAAAAGTTAGTTTTGAGCTCACGCAGAACAAGTTAAGTGTTTTACCAATATAGAATTACAAATATTTCCTAGAAATAGAATTACTCTCCCTTCAGAACAGTCATTGATTATCGTTAGATAAATCATATATTTTTTTACGCCATATTAGCATACATTTATCATACATTTCTCCAGTGTGTGAGAGAGAAATAGTTATAAGACAGCTTCAACTAACACTCATCAATAGTTTTCAGACATCTTCAGAGAACAATCATTAATAATATCTTGAAAAACGATTCCATAAAATACTTAAGACCTGAATAAATGGAAATAACTGCATGGTCATTTACTCTTATTTAAGATCATTTTCATCTCATTAATCATCCACATTCCATTAAAATCATCTAAATCCATAGTAAGAAATTATTCTTGAAACTAAAATAATAAATTTAATAACATTTATTTCAAAACTCATTTTCTGTGTGTAAAGTCCCTCAAACGAATTTTAAAAAACAATTAAATAATGGCCATCTCCAAACTTTAAAAGATAATATTTCGAAAAACATTATCCGTCAATATACTTTTCGATAAAACAACATGTTATTTCAAATGCGATAAATGTATTCTTTTTGAATAATTACCTTAAAACCGATTAAAGTAAGTGCTTTTCAAAAATATATATTTGAATTCCATGCCAATCCTAGCATATAGATATGTCGTATATTTCCATTTCAAACCTTAATGATAAATATATCTGCAAATTCAAAGTGGTGAAATAAGTTGGTACTTAAAAGAACAATTTTTTTTCAGCAAATGTATGAAAAGCAGAATAAATAAAACGTGCATGGAATACAGTAAGACATCTACATTTATCAATACATTTATTTTCAGATAAGTATGCAGCTGACTATTTCGTTATTTCATCGAATATTCGCAGAATGGAAAAGAATTTAAAATGAGCTCATTATCTTCTTCTACTCGTATTATTTTTAGTTTCGTAATGAAGAATTAAGTAGTCTTAATGATTAAAAATGATCCTCCATTGGAAATGCGTAACATTTTCAGTTCAAGTTAATTATCAATTCAGCAACAAATATCTATTCTACATATGTTGTTAAATTTTGCCCCACTTTTGTGTAAAATTATCATTAAAAAGACTACTAAGGAATAATAAATTATTCGCAATGTTTTGTAAATGCATTCATTTTTAAAGCGACTTATTTTTCTAAAGCGAACAGTGAATATTCGACAAAAATATTTAATTAATAACTGATATTCATTTTAATCGAATATTTTTGGGGAAAATAGACTCTGTAAAAGGAATCTTTGGAATGATGTTGATAATTTATATATTTTTTAATCATTTTAAAATATCATCTGATTCTATCTTTTCATACAATTTTTAATAAACCGTTGAGTGATATGAAATGATTATTGTTTATGTAGGAATGTTTGTCTCTGCAATGACGATTGTCGAATAAGAATGAAAAAACAAGCCGTTAAGTTGATCATAATAGCACTGAAAAGATCTTCTCACATTTAACAATAGAATAATAAATAGGTACGGTCGCCATCATTTATTTCAACTACATATAAAAAGACAAAATATATTTTATAAATATAACTCTATAAACATAAATACTTATTGAGTTCAAAACATATGCAGTCTAAAATAATTGACTAATACATATATCTAGTTAACATTTTCAATCTTATTGTTAATGCTGATAACTTTAATTGGGTGTTATGTTGTATGTATTGTGAAACTCTCTGTATCGGGAATCAAACTTCATTTATTTAATTAGTAAATAAAAAATTTAATTACTTGAAATACATTTATTGATTACCCACTTTCCACAAAAATTTCTCCAAAATTAAATTTATATCTTTTCTCCGAATCTTCATTAAGACCGTTTTTCAATCTTAGTTAAAAGTTCAGATCAAAATCCAATTTAAATTCTAAAAGCAACACACAATGTCTCGTACTTTACAATCCTCTATACATAATAAGTAAAGCAAAATAAAAATAATTAATATTCAATTTCATGACTACAATTTCCAACCAAAATTCTTTTCTCATTAACACATTACCTTTAAATCTTTCGCTAGAGAAGACGTTAATGTCTTCTCGGGGCTTTCAACTTGTAATAAATTTAGAAAAACGCCGAAAGTCTGAAAATTTGTTATTTTTCACGGGATAAACTAATTAATTTACACGAACAGAGCTTTCAGTGTTATTATAACAGCTTCTGATCAAAAGTGGTTCTTTTTAACTCCATTTCAACCTCTCTCAACTTCATTTATGTGTCGGCGAAGCATTGAAGGTCTCGTTTTGCAGATACTTTTTTTACTGTTATTATAGAAAAAGGAAACCATTACCGGCAGCTATTACATTACTGAAGTCATTATGCAACAATCGATTGATGCGCTTCTTTCAATAACTAGCTCCGAGTCCACGTCCAATTAAAGGCTGTTACAGCGTGCAGAAGATAATTTGAATAGAATTATTGCTGGAAAAGGAAGAATTTTGGTTTGGGGTGGATCGCCAAAGGCAACAAAATGTGAAACGTTATTTAGTTTGGATTTTATTATGGATTTTTAGAAAATCAAATGGTAATGAGAGTCTTCTATGTTAATGAGTGGCTTAGGAATTTAAGAATAAGATAATAATTACAGAAGTCTGAATCGTCAGGTCTTAAAAAATTTTCCCCTCTTTCAACAATGTTCATAATTTCAGGTTTTAATAAGATTAGAAAGTGATTTTTTTTCTCTTATAAGTCGTGTTCTTTATTCCAAATCATATTAGTACTGGTAAAGTTTATAATAAGATAATTAAAATATTGACATTACCAAAGAACAATTATTTGAATTAGTGTGTAAATTAAAAGGATGAAACTTGGTGTTATTTTTTAACAAATGAATAAAATAAAAATTTTAATTTTGGATAATTATTAATATTTCTTATGATTTAGGAATTATTTTAAGAAACAAGTTATTAAATAATCATCTGTTGATGCATTATTTTTTTTTTCAGGGTAACATGAAGGTAGAAATTTATTTCTTAAGCTAAACTAATTCTCTATTTCAAAAGAAGGGTTTGTCTTTTTATTTGTAAAATACGCTTGAAAGTTAAGATAGCACATTTATGTAAAAAGTTTTCAAAAAAATCATAAGTTTAGAAAATTGCAGAAAATGTACTCTCTACTTGTCCATTTCTAAGAAAAAATAACACATTAATAAATATTATTTTAACGGTATTGGAAATATTTACAATTTTACGTATATATGTTATATAATTTTCCAAAACATTACCTTCCGTGTTAACATTCCCAATGCTTAACGACTTAAGAACTTAGATAATAAATTCCTTTTTTTTTAGAAGATAGCTTCGAAAGTTGTTTTACATTTATCATTAACATGAAAAGAAATTTTTAAGCTTTTATTTTGCCGAAATATTTTTAAAAAAAGAGATTTTTTAGTCTGCAAATTGTTTCTGGTAAATTTTGTATTTAAAAACTGCATTACTGAGAATGTTTTAAGTTTTAAAATTGTATAATAAGAGTGAATAATTAACTTTAAAAATTACAGTATGGCTATACACAATTATATATAAACGCGTAAGCATTGAAAAGTGCTCTTAAACATACCAAGAGTTTTGATTCTGGTTTGTAAAACCTAATCTTGTGTGATTGTTGCTAACCGACCAAACGGCTTGTAGCGCTCTCCATTAGGCCCACTGTTACTGTTCCCACTCTACCGAACCTTCGACTATGTTACAAAAAATGATTCCATTCCTCCCTCGCCACGTAGTGGAAACTTCTGAATTATTGCTTTGAAGGAAGCCAGGCTGAACTATTTCCCCGTCAAGCTCTGGTGTTATATTTGCTCATAAATATAAACCAACAGCTGAAACCCTTAGATTAACACTTAAAATATTCAAACAAAACCAAATTAGTGAATAATAATTAACACTAAAAATGCACAATAAAAATTATCATGAAAAAAACAAGAATTGAATATGAATACTAATACATGCTTCAAAATATCAATAATCATACACTTCAAAACAATAATTTTTATACATTTCAAGATACAAATCATCATACACTTCCTGATTTCAAAGTAAATCACGCAAAGATATAAATACTCTTATATATTTAGCACAACACAGTAATTAAAACAACTCTATGAGTCTTATTAAAACATGTTGACATGTTGATAAAAATTTGCCCTTAGATAAATCCTCAAAAAAATCATTTCTTATTTCAAATGTTCCAAGAGAAACAATCTTTCAACCAATAATTCTTAATATAATCAATCAATAAGAGTAAATCCTTAAAATCAGGTTCAGATGAAATTTGACTAAGTAATACTGGACTTTAATACATTGAGAATTTCATAATAAACCACAAATAATCCACAGGGTGATTTCTCTTCTTCACTTTCAGCTCCTTGTGCACACATAGATGAAGTAATCAAATTCCACTCCTTTTCCTTTCGTCTCAGACATTCCGAAACTTAAAGTGCTTCGAGCTTTCACATTGAGGGAGGATTTTGGCTTGCTGTGAAAGAATAGAGTTCCCTCTTTGTCCCAAATCGCAGGGCTCGTAAATTCCTGGCACGTGTTTTTCATTGAGTAACTGAAGGTATCCTTCTGTTCTCCTGACCAATAATGAAGTAGATTGACCTTTGGTCTCAGATGCTCATCTCGTAATGATTTCTTCTGGTTTTGAAAGAGACCGGTGTCTCTCTTTCTGTTCATCTTAATACCTTCATTTTTGAGCGATAGAACGTTTGTACGTCAATTTTGTTAGTAGCAGACATTTTTTTTCTGTGGTTTATATATTGTGGACATATTGTGGTTTTTCATTTCCATTCTTTTCTTTTTTTTCTTTTTCTTAGAATTTGTTCTCGTCCACACTCTTTTTGGTACATTGCTAATTTTTCATGTTCAACCACCAACAGTCTTGCCTTCCTTTTTTCACTAATATTTTAATCTATATTTCTTTTTTCTCTTCATTTAAGGCATGGGTTACATATATTGATTTCTTTAGTTAATTTAACAAATAAGAATTTTCACTTTCCTTAGAAATAAGTTGCATCTCTAGTGTTGATAACGATTCTCTTTTTTTTTCTAATGATGGTATTTTGTTCCCTTATAATTCGAGATATTTTCTCATATTCGATTAGAATGTTAGCTAATTCTCGACTTTTTCTCTCAATTCAGAATCAAACTCTTCCTGTTGAGACTGGGATCGCTTTTCGTCACATACTCGTCTTTCTTCTCTTCTCCAATAATATTATTCCTTTAATATCATTTTGTGGCCACTCGTATTTTTTGTTTCATCAACTGACTCATGTAATATTTTCTATATCTTCAGAAAGAAATTATAGCTTGAGCTTAGATTTTATTTGTTATCACTACTAATAGTTCAATAGGTTTGAAAAATTCATCTTATTCTTTATCTATGATTGAATGTTGGAAAGTGAAGCCTCTATTTTATTTCCAAAAGAGCATTTTAAAAAATGTTTTTCTTTCCTCATTCTTTCATCCTGAATAAAATCTGAGTTCACCCCCCGTTATCATTAACTATAGTCAATTAAACTGTTGCCATTTTGCCACTAACAACAATTTCTGCATATTGGAGATCACACTCATTGCTAGTTCCAGCTCGCTAAAAAAGTTTTACTTCTGCTATCTAAAAGGAATTCAGCTCGAATTTCAGCCATCATTGCAACATCGTCTTGTTTCTCGATTTACGATTTACACTCGTCCTTTTGTTGAATATTTTGTGACAGTTTTTTGCCAAATGCTGCAATCCAGAAATATTACATTTTTTCGTTGATTTTCTTATTTCTTCTTTCGTCATGGTTATGATATTTTCTCTAAAATGAGGTGAAAATTTTTCCCGTTCAGTTAAGGTCTTCTAATAACGGTCGTTTGTAAAATGATAAATATTCTCTTTGGAACTTTTCACTCGTTCTTTAGTCAACACTCGTTTTAACATTTTCATTATTGTCTAATTTTGAGATGATATAATCTTTTTTTTTTAAATGTGGCCATTCGTCGATAAAATTACCGTATATTTCTGAAGGAGCTCTCCTTTGATTTGGTAATTTATAATCAAATCACATATTTCTTCAAAAGTAATTATTTGTAAAACACGAATCCATTCGTGAAAGTCATTTGCCATTTCTTACGTGAAATCACACCGAGTGACATATTGCTTTTTCTGATTCTTCATAAATAATTATCTGAATTTATCTGGCGTTAAAACTTATATCCTTCAAAAGAGTTAACATCAGCTTATCGTTATCGTTTGTGATTTCTTTACTTTTACGCGCAATGATCTGTATAACATGAAATGCCAGTAGTCCGATTAATGTGAAATCTAATTTTATTTTTTGATTTCCACCCTTTTAGTTTGTCTCTAAAATACTAGTTATAAGAAAATATTTTTATTCCGTCTGAAATTTGGAAAAAACGATTTACAGTCCTACTTTTGATCTAACAATGAGTTCCAAATCGGTCGTTTTACCCATTCTAAATTTTTTGTTTTCTAAATATAATTTCTGAATTTCAAATTCCATTTCTTGTAGTCGTTTCTTTTCATCTCATTAATCTTCTCGTTTGTTTACTTTCAGTTCTTTTCTACGTTTCATCTGAATATTGAACAATTCTCTAACAAGCTTTTCATATGCTTCAGTTTTTTTAAAATTACATCCTTCAATGGATTTATCGTCATCTCTGAAACATTCTTGATGTCAATGTCTCGAGTGACGAATTACAAGTCCTCTTTTCTTCCTCTCGATAAAAAAGCATTTGCGATTCACAAGTCAACAATATTAGAATTTCCATAAAATTCGCTAATTCCTTAACATACAAATCCTACCAGACTGTGCTATAGTAATATCCCATATGGTTCTGGGATATAGTGAAAAGAATTACGACATTTAAAACACAACAAAAACTTTATTTTAGGATCAAAAGGCTAGTAGAACTCTCAGGTAGGCCTTCTATTACTGCTCTTCCGCTACCGATCCTTCAACTGATTTACAAAAACTTATTCCATTCCTCCTTCCCCAAAAGGCGGTATTCCTTGCAGAGGCTTCTGAATCACTACCCGGGGGATGAGAACACCACAAAGGCCATTGTTGATCTTTATCCCGTGAAATCAACCAATCAATAGCAAGTAAATTATAATACTTTTCATTACACCTGCATTCAGTTTAAGACTGCTCGTATCAAGGCTCCCGTCTAACGGCCATTTTAATTTAGTGAACGTTAATCTTATGGAATTTCTACTACCATTTACTATTTTCCTTATTTGAATGCAAGAAACTGTATCCTAATGAGCAAAAAATAATGAAGGTGCTCTTTCGTCTTTGTGAAGAAGTTAAAGTTTCAATGTCGGGTTCAATGATACCTCGCTGCTGCAACCTCAACTCAATATGGTCACCATCTTCTTAAATTCTCAGCATATCCAAGACACCTGGAAACAATGAAAACAAGAGCTGTACAAAAAAGGACACATTTAACTCTGAGTGCATAGAGACAAATAAAGCTTTTAGGAACAACGAAGTTTTGAAAATCGGGTAACAAATAAAATAAAAGCTGTAACAATGGGGAGGGGCATTACTTTCAACTCAAGTGTCGCCCATCTAAACAAAAAAGTTCATCAAAAACACTGAGTTCCACACATAGAAACGGCAAACATATTCGATAATGTAACTCAGGTTTCAGAAATTTCAAGAACCAAAATAATAAAAGAGAGAAAGAGAAAGAATTTTAAATGGAAATCATTTTACAAAAAAAACTTCTTACCGCTCTTTCTGTCATTTATCTATATTCAATAACATATTATTTATTCACGGCAAAATTAAATATATTAGCTCATATATCATATTATTGTAAGGGATTCTCACTCTCTAAACTTAAATCGACGAAAGTTATGGATGGCAGATGAATAAATCTGATTTAATTCAATATAGAAGTCATCTATTCAGATGCGAGATATGTTATTGTAAGAAAAGAGCGTTACTTAATATATGTGATACAAAAACTGTAAGAAAGATAAATGATTGCTTGGGAATCAGAACATTTTCAGATAAAATTTGAAAAGAATGTATTATTATTCGTATCAGATGAAGAAAGTGTACATATTTGGAATTTTTTCAAATCTTAAAAGAAAGGAAAAAAATCCTTATATATTTTTTCTTATATCATGCAAATTATAACATTTTGCTTTTTGTGATTATGACTTCATTGGTTCGTTTAAAAATATTGTTGAATAAAACTTTGTTCATCGTAAAATTGCCTCTTTGTAAAATAATAACAATTTTTGTAAGAATATTTTGACTTTTGCCTCTAACAGGATTATTTAGAAATGTTTTCGAAACCCAATATTGTTTGCAAAATCCTTGAATTTTGTTCAGAGAACTCACGAACATCTAGAAAAGATAGCCACAAAACGTGTCTAGAATCGTTGTGAAATTGGGAGTTTTATGTTGAAGTAAAAAAATATATATTTTTTATGGTATTAATTTCAAAACTAAGTTTTTCTCCTCTGTAATTATCACATCCAAAATATGCTTTTCTGCTTTGATGCTATGGAAATATGAAGCTCAGGTGTATGTTTTAATTATTTAATTGATTCATATAAAAGAGACAAGTCACTAAAAATAAAAACTTTTAAAATAATATGAAAAATTAGAAAATATTTTAAGGTTTTCCGAGATCTTTGAAGATTTATCTTAGAAGGTAAAAAACAAAGGCAGTAAAATTTATGCATTCAATTGCATAAAACAAAGCGCAGATTATTATTAGCAAGAATTTAAACTTCAGATTATGAAACATAAATGATTTACAATTAAATTGGCCCAAAACTTTTGAAATCAGTTTGATATACGACAGTTTCAGTTTTAGGTTAATTTTAATTTTCTTACACCAAAATATAAGTTTATTACATTATCTATTTAAGTAAATAAACTCCTCAAATAAAATCACAAGAATGAATAATGTATCTACAGTTGGCAAAATAATTATTTATGCACTCTAATATTTTTAATCTTTAACTAAATAAAAACAGATATTTTGAAAAACAATAGCTTCAATACCGTATATTTATAGCGCATTTTAGATATTTATAGCGCATTATATATAGTATATTTATAGCGCATTGTAATGACCCAAAGTGTAAAGTTATGGTCACTAGTACATGGTTACTTTTCAATGCTCGAAAGCGACTGGTAACTCCTCCTTTATCTCCAGACTTGAATCCGATAGAATATTTATGGATGCTACAAATGCACAGATTCGAAAGAACATATCCCAAGTTCAAACCGCTTAAAAGAACTACTCATCTCATTGGAACATGAAATAGCATTGACCCAACTGACACAAAAACAAATGGAATTTCAGCCACAACATTTTGAGCAGCAGTCATTAAAACTAAAGCCTTTCACACAAAGTATTAATTTATATTATTTAACTAAATTTTTCTTAATTATTACTCATGACTGAAGTGTACAAATTTTTTATCGCATTGTTTTACATTTGTCTGAGTAAAAAATTTATTATTTTTTCCTTCTGTTTTTATGTTATTTTAATAGATTTAAAAAATGTATTGTACTGCTGTTAGTTTAAATATGTTATTTATTTTTATTGTAATTTAAGAAAATATGATATATACAAATAGTTATATTAAAATTGCACGTTAACTTTATAATAGTGTTTGATCGTAACTTTTGATTGGCTCTTTGTATTTCTCAGTAGAGTTTAAAAGGAAACTGAATTGTTTCATCTTTGTTAGCAACATTGCTTATAATAAAGAGTAAAAAAATTGTCATCAGCTATAATAAAGAAAACATGTCTCAAACTAAAACTTTATAAAATCATGATTATACTACCGATTTTTTTTCATCTTAATAGATTTGTGAAAACCATTTTAATTATTTTTTTTCAAATGTAGTAATTTATTCACTGACTTTACTTTCTTGTATAGTTTCAAGAATAAACGAAATTGTATATAATCAAAACACAGAGTATAAAATAACTCAAACTATATCATTCAAAATCAGTGCATTTAGTATTTTCTCAAGAAGCTAAATTATTCAGTAAATAACGAAAAAAATTATATTGATCTGTTTCTAATTAATGCGAGAAATCCTCTAAAATCTATTAATACAATTCTTTATACCTAAAAGTGTTTTTCGCAATCGAATAATTTAAACTGCTCTATCAGATGCAAAATATTCTAGACGAGTTCCAATTTTAATCAGTTACTTTTCCTCTATTTAGCTGCATATTCCTATTATTTTCTGAAACTGTAGAATAAGCTTAGAATTCAAATAAGAGCATTCTAAAAAATGGTCTTTACTTTTTTCCAAGCAATAGGATATCAAAGGATGTCCTTTTTTCCAAGCAATAGGATGTCTCAAACAATAAATTAGAAAAAGATCTTGTAAAAAATATATATAGTTGAGTTAAGAAACAAAATTTATACCCTTTACCTCTTGATTATCGATTGATTGTTTATTAACGTCGCACTTAGTAGCAACACGAGGTGTTTAATAGTGACAGGCCTCGTAATTTTGAATCACAGTCAGATGAAGAGGACAATTCCTGACCTGACATCGCCCTCTCCTGATTTCTACATCACCCTAACACTTAGTGTTTAGGCAGATTAAAGTGTATCTACCACTCTATATGATAGGTTTTTAGAGGCACAAGGATTTGAATCCATGACCCGATAGAAACAACACTAGTCATGATCACGCGACTATGACGACTCGGCTACTAGCCAAATCTAAATCGGAACAGCAACAGGACTAAGTCCGAATATCACCAAATGCTTAGCAACGATTTTCATTGTCATGGAATTCAAAGCTTCTGATATAGGAACAGCCAGTTTTTGGCGCTAATAATTCAAAAGACATCACCAAATCAAAACAGATTTATGCTATAATTCTACCTGAAAATCTTCAGCTGATGTTAGCATGTTCCCTTTTTTGAATAATTTATAGGATTGAGGGAGTTTGTAGATTTTATGATTAAATATGTCTATTTTATTCGTGTACCAGAATTTTCGAAGAATTAAATTCTCCCTAGATTTGAAAATTGAAAAAATTATAAATTAACTAAAAAAAATTATTGAAATAGTTTTTTTTAAAAGAAATAAGTATATATATAATTTGCGATTGTTTTATTACTCATATGTTCTTTGTTTGTTCTTATAAGACAATACTGTATTCGTAATGTTAAAGTTCATGCTTTTGGTACATGAATACATTTTTTTTTCAATATCAGGAAAATTAAATTGTTGAAATTTATCGATTGATTGTATATTAATTTCGCACTTGGAGGCAGCACAAAGGCTATTGGCAACGGGCCTCGTAATTTTGAAAAACAGTTAGGTGTCGAGGACTACTCATGAACTGGCACCTCCCTCTCATAACTTCCACATCAAACTATTGAGAGAATTTAGGACTTCAACAGATTAATCATGCATCAGCCCCGCTAAGCACGCGGTGAGTGTTCAGTACCAACGATTAACTACTATGGTCACTTACCGTGGCAGCCAAATTAAATATAATTAATATTATGTATCACAGTCAAAGAAGTTAACATGCAATGCACATAGGTGTCAACATAGATAAATCTTCCATCGTACAGATTATGATTCAGTATAAATGTGGGAACCTGTGAAAATTTATTCAAGATAATTAAGAAAACTCTACAGTAACTGAAAAATATGTTTACCTATCTAAGTTAAGGAAAACTTTGATACAACTTTATTTTGTTTAAAAAACTTGTTAAATGAATTAAAATAAAAAGACTGAACTTCGAAAAAATTACTATCATTTTTACATCGTTTCTTCTTTTAGAAAAATTTGTCTACCAATTTATTCTTAGTTTGACTTTTGTAAACCTAAAACATGGAATTATTTTCAACATTAGTATTGTAACAGGAAAATATGAAATTTTCAATTACATATAGTATAACTTTTATTCGTTTTCAAACAGTAAAATTGTCAATAGACGTGAATAAAATTGATATTGAGATTATTTCATGAAAAATGTCTTATCTCCTAAATATAACTTGTGGTAAATGTCCCTAACATATTTTGCGTTGACACTTCAATAAATATATTACCTAAAATCCACCATTTAAATAAAAAAAAAAATGCTGACTTTAAAAATGTTTTCGTCGTTTCTTATCTCATGAAAAATTTAAATACCTAATTTTATAAGGAATATTCTATTCATTAAATATGTTTACGTTATCAAATATTGTAGAACAGTGTTCCGTTATTAATTCACTTTCACAACAATTATATGTGATGATGAATGAGATGCATACATATAATTTTTTCTTCCTTATAGATTCTGAACCGGGACTCCGCAAACATGGGTGATTAAACAAATCCACTCATTAGCATTATTTTAAGCGACAAAAAGATCTTGCATTTTTTTTCTTTTGTAACTATTTATAAGCATTTGGTGACATATTTGGTCAAGAATCCCACAGAGTTGTTAAATTGTTCTTAATAAATATTTAATAGTAAAAAAAACTCTAACTGAGAAATATTCTTAAGAAATTAAATTCTGCAATTAATTTTCTATTCATTAAATGTACTTACGTATTACTATCTTACGGTGATTGATTATGATTTACCTCTTATAAATATTTAGCAATTGTATAGGACAAGAAGACATGTGTATTAAAGAAGAAATTTTTTCTTTGTTTTATCATAACCGTTTGACTTGTATATTATGGATAAGATTAGAGACTCGTGGCCTCCTTTTTTTGGGGGGAAAAAAAAAGGATAAATGGAACAAAAAAAATTACAATGCTCTTCTCGAATACATTGAATAACTCGACTCCGTGATATTTGCATTTAATAAAAATTTATACATAATGGTTTAAAATTAAAGAACACTTATTTGAAAATTAAAAAGCAAAAAAATTAATCTTCTACTTCATGTATCCTGAAGTTGCATCTAGTTGAAATTATACCTAGAGTTTATTTTTAAAATTGTACTCTTACATATAAAATTTAAATATCTCCAAAAGAGCGAATCATTGCCAAAGTATAATGCTCTACCGATCGGAACCCAGCTAAATGCATCGAGTGTCTCCATGGTTACGGGTGACGGGCGTCAACATCGCGTGGTTACTAGGTCACGTGTCCTCCCATCATCATTCAAGCTCCGAGTCTCGTTTCACTTTCCATCTCCGAATGCATATCAGAATCAAGAGAGCAAAGGGGGATATTAGCATCACGTAGGTCATTACAGTTCCCCTAATCACTTATGACTTTTTCCTGCCACCGACAATCCTCCACGAAATTCCCACTAAGGGAGGGAAATCTCGATATCGGAATTTTCCCTAATTCCCCATCCGGATGTGGTGCAAAGAGGAATCGTGAGTGGGTTCACTCTATTTCATTCGTACTTTTCTGTTTGATGATGAAAATCTTATTATGAAGTTACTCATTCGTCTTAATAACACGAGGGAGGAAGAAGCAAAAGTTTAATTTATTTTATTTTCGCTGAATCGACGCCGATTCAAAGCTGCACAGACAGATTATAGCAGAATCAAGTCTCGTCCTCAGTCAAATGACGAGAAAGAGACATTTGAGCTTCCACCTTATACACCAAACTCCCATGCAATAAATAGCATGTAAGTATTTAGGAAGAATTATACAAAAATCCTATAATTTATTATCTTATCTTTGGTATAGGATGCGATTTGTGGTGGAATCGTATATGAACTCACTTTTTAAAAATAAATATCGACATCATTCGAGATAGTCTATTTCATAATAAACCTAAAAATTATGTCATTTTTGTGAGTTAAATTAAAGCCTATGACATTTAAACTGAAAACAAAACACACACAAAAAGTATTTAAGAATATGCTGAATTTGGATTGTAATTCTCTCTTGATTTCGCCATATTTCTGGGCAAATTACTCCTTCAAAATGAGTCAAAATTTGAATTGCTCAAACTTCCATCCTTTTATAAGAGTTCCCTAAGTTCAAACACATTTTATTTTCGTTGATGTGTAGAGTTCACAAAATTCAAGCATATTAGTGCAGTACATACTATGTCGTGATCCAAATAAAATTAGACCAAGGCCATTAAGTCCTTTACCTTCAAAAAAATCCAGCACCATTGAAGAGTATCGATATAAAACGGATTTATCCAGTTCTATACAATCCAAAAAATTATGATCCGGCGAGGAAATAGTTTCCACCATTTGTGATAAATGATAAAAACTTTACAGACAAGAATAAACGTCATCGATTTTATATGGACTCTATGTAATTCTTATATCAATGGATGTTCTTTTATTTCCTTTGTTTTCATTTGTAAAGTCCCACGTTATTTTATTGAAAATATATACACAGCGTCTTTTTAAATGGTAAGTCTTGATAGTATTCTAAGTCTTGGAATGTTTCAACAAATGCGACAATTTATGAAAAACTTCCAAAATAATTGAAACAAAAATTCCCCTTTTTTGAAATTGTTTATAGTTTTAAATTTGCTTCCACGTAATGCAAAAATTAGGATTAAATTCAAGAGTTTTTCAGACAGAAGGAAAAAAAATTCCTATATTCATTATCATCTTCTGATTTCAATAATATAGGGGGGAAAATTACATGAATAAAATAATATTCATTCCAATTGAAATCAATATATATATATATATATATATAACTAGTTTAAACCCACAGTTCAGTCCCCAGTCTGAACATGCATGTTTTGTTTTGTAAGGTATTCGAATTATTTGATTTATTTTTTAGTTCAAATTAATTTTATATTTGATTCAATTTTTATTCATCTCTTAATTTCAAATTGGATTCAATTTCAACTTTTTTACTTAATTCTATAAATGTGTTTTTTTTTTGTTGGTTTTGGATTTTAATTGTTCTCTTACTTTCATGTTTTTTAATGATAAATTCATTGCTTTATCTCCTATATATATATATATATATATATATACATATATATATTTGTTCAAATGAGTTTTTAGATAGATAGATATATATATTGCAGCACATCCCGAAAAACATCATCGATTGTTATTTTTTTGCAACAATAAAATAAAGATAATAGAGCAATTAAAAAAAATAAATGATACATAAATAATCATGAGTATAAAAGCGAAAAAATTAAGATTTTGTTCACATTTTTTTTCACATTGGAAGCATTTTAAAAATTAATTCACATTTATTCAGTAAGAATAAATGTGAATTAATTTTTAAAAATGTTTTCCCTAAAGTATCTGGATAGCTATAAAAATTGATATTACAAGTTCAGAATCAGAAAATTTACATATTCCAAGCATTTTTCTTATGACTTAATTGCTGTTGAATTTTAAAGACGGATCGTTTTTTTCCCCGATTCGAAGTTTATTGCGATGTCCTTCTCAAACGTTGAGTTCTCCGAAACTGATAAAACTAAAGTTTGGCGCATAAAGTGTGAAGGAGTTATTCGGTGGTAAGTTGTTTTTCTACCAATTTTAGGGAGATGGTTTTCTCGCCCTTGGTGAAGAGGAACTCGATTGCATTTTAGTGAAGGGTGATTCGAACTCTCGATTTGTGGGTCCAAAAAAAAACTCGTCGGATGTTTGCAACGCTTTTGACTACTAAACCAAATGGGATTCAAATGGGAATTAGTTATTAAGGCATATTATTCTTGTCGTTGTTGTGAAATGGGCCCTACCACAAAGATTTCACAAATTCCTAAACACATGGGAATTAGAAAAATTGGTATATATAATATCTTGTAACAGCGTGATACATCAACAGAAAGGAAGCATACCTGAAGACTAAAAAAGACACCTTGATTGCAAGATAGACAGTTTTTACCCGCTATTTCAAGTCAAAAAAAATCTCTGTCCATCAAATTGCCAATAGCCTAGTCATTCTATTAGTGACAACTATAGTTCGTCGTTTACAGGCAAGCAAATTTCCTGTTTATCATAGTATGCACAGAACAACCATTGCTCAAAGCACACAAGGAGATGAGCGACTATTTTGGGCTAAGAAATACATGTACAGGAAAGAAAAAGAGCTTAGCTGTTCTCTTCAAGAATGAGATTCAATATAAATAGCCCAGATAGTAGGATAATAGCTCCTACCATGAGGGCTATCCATACTTAATTTCTTTTGAAATTGGTATAATCTCCGATACGAACCTCTCTTTCTTAGCCGGCAACAAGGTGTACTGTCATGTGTGAAACGTGTTCTTTTTCAACGCTACAACTGGTGTGTGTGTGTGTGTGTGTGTGTGTGTGTGTGGTCAAAATAATAGAAACAACTTAGATTTATAAATAATCATTTATTAGTATGGTGTATGACCGCCTTTGGCTCTCTCGAGTGGAATTCCAACCATTCATTCATTCATTTTCATTCATCTTAATTTATTATAACAATTCCAATGACTTATTTCTGTCGTCACTTGGAGTCTTGACTTGAATATTATCAGCTTGTGCTTCAAACTCATCTGCTTCCATTTGGAAAATCTCTGGAAGATGATAGCTAGATATTCTAGCAAGTCAAAGTTATGATTCACACCTCAATATCAACTAAATTTGGTTTATATAGAATCAAATTACCATTATGGATTAGCCAACTGTTAGACCGAATCTTAACCTTGTGGCAAATATGTAAAGGGGGGGAAGGGCATTGCCACGAGATGGAAACCAATTAAATAAAACTCTATTTACTCATATATTTTTGAGTGACGGAGTGATTGTGGAGTTTAATGGCGCAGCTATGCTTACGCTCAGGCTATGCTGCGCCAAACACTTGGTAAATTAAATCAGAATTAAAAAAATTTAAAAATATGAATGAAACACATAGTGAAAAATAATAAAAAGCTTTACATTAAATTTGGAGTAAAAGGCCAATATGTTTTAAAAAAGCAAATAAGTTATGGTGGGGTTTTCCCCCAAATCAGATAAGTTGAAAACTGATGATTGTAAAAAAAAAAATACGACGATGATGTTTAAAAGCAGGACACAAAATTAAAATGTGATGAATCGTGTGAGGGACATGGCAGGAAAGACACTCGGATCCTCCCCAAACAAAAGATGCTTGTGAGTGAATCGAGTATGTCCAATGCGAAGGAGAGTCAATCTGACATCAGCTCTGCGCATTGAACAAACAGGCCATTCTTCAATGATTGACTTCACTGAGTATAGCTTGTTATTGTGTTGAAGATTCCATGACTCCTGCCATATCTGATAAACAGAATTTAAAATGAGACATCTGATATCATCCAGCGGGACTGAGAGCTGCAGAAGGTTTGATGCAGAACGTGAAGCCGAGTCCTCTTGTTCATTGCCTAAAATACCAACATGACTAGGTATCCAACAGAATTTAATAACATAACCCCTTCTATACAGATGATATATTATCAACAATGTCAATCACTACAGAATGACTGTGATCATCCAGATATACCAATATTTCCAAGACGCTCATGCTGTCAGTATATACTAAGAACTTTCGAAAACTGGATTTCTCGACGAATCTGAAGAGACAGTAAATGGCGACAGCTTCGGTAGTATATATACTGCAGGAAGTGTCGAGCTGGTAACTGTGCCTGATGTCATTTGAAACGGCACCACAGCCGACATATCCAGTTCCTTACGACCCGTTCGTATCGATTGGAATAAAATCCGCGTACTGAATACGATGGGGAAGCAAAGAGGCGTTGGAATATAATTGGATAAATGGTGCTTTTGCTGTATGAGGCAAATGGGTTATGATAAATGAATATTGGCATAATCAAAGGAGGAAATATGGCTCTGTTGACACTCAAGCCATGCAGGTTAAGTTCCTCAATAATATATTTCACTCTCTCTGAGAAAGGGCGAATGCAAGATTGTCGAGCCTCATACAATCTTTGCAAAGATGCACTGATGTGTATCGATTGAAGAGGATGAAACTGAACTGATGACATGCAATAAAAGTAATTTAGAGACAGTTTCTTACGCCGCAAAGCCAACCTAGGAAGCACATAGAGATTCTGCACTGGTGGTGTTCGAAACGTACCACAGCAGATTCTCAGAGCATTACGGTGGACTGGGTCAAGCTTCCGCAAGATAGTTTTGCAGGCCGATCCGTAAACGATCCGTCGATCCGGGACAGAATCACCGACTGATACACTCGGAGTAAAGAAGTTCGATCCGTTCCCCAAGAGGTATTGGACAACTCCTTCAAGGTACTGAGGCATTTTTCACACTTTTTTCGCAGATGTAAGATGTGAAGAAGAAAAGTGAGTTTCCGGTCGAAAATTACTCTGAGGAAGCGGACGTCAGGGATGACTGGAATAGATATATCACGGATACAAATGTTAGGATCCGGATGGAGACTCAGTTTCCTACAAAAATGCATACAACTATTCTTGATGGCAGAAATACTATGCCCATTCACGTCACACCATGTAATCAGGTTATTGACTACAGTTTGAAGTCGTCGCTCAATGGTACGCATTGACGATCCTTCGCAGGAAATCTGCAGATCGTTGACTTATAATGAACTGTGAACTGATAGAAGCGGAAGAGTAACTAAGAATAGGTGACAGATGACAAATAAAAAGAGAGGGGATCAAAATGCTTCCCTGGGGAACTCCTTCAAACTGAATAAAAGAGTCAAATTAAACATATCCAACACGTACTCGAAACAATCTGAAGGACAAAAACATTTGAATAAAAAGATGCAAATTACCTCTCAGACCATAACCTTATAAAGTGCGCAGTATCCCACGGCGCCAAGACTGGTCTATGCCTTTTCGATGTAAAAGAAAATTAAAACCAGATGATTCTTCCGTACGAAAGTAGTACGAATCTGACTTTCGAGTAGAAGGATGTTATCTAGAGTGGATTTTCCTTTACGGAAGCCACTCTGAAAGGGTGGAATACATTGATTCTTTTCCAAATGATATACGAGACAGACATTGACCATACATTCAAGGATCTTACGAAGGCAACTCGTCAGAGCGATAGGTCTATAGTAAAGAGATTCCTTTGGAATCTTGCCAGGTTTCAGGATAGGAATAACTATTGCCTCCTGCCAATGGCTAGGAAACACATGCTCCCTCCATATTCAGTTGAATAACTCCCTCCATATTCAGTTAGGTAGAGGAGACTTATCAATGAATTCTCGCTCAAGTGGCGAAGCATATCGTAAGTTATACCATCAGAACCTGGACTGGTATTGTGATCCAAAGACAGAGCCTTTCTCAATTCCCAAATGTCAAAGTCACAGTTATAAGGGAGCGGTTGCCGACACCTGAAGTTGATAGGTGTCTGTCAGCTCAGTACGATTCTTAGTCGCTAAAAATGAAGCGCTATATGAATCGGAGCTTGACACGCTAGCAAATGAGCGATCAATAACATTGGCCACTTCGACAGGTGAAAAATGCACAGCATTTACAGTTTCCTGTATCTGAATAGAAAATTCCCAATACAGGGAGTTTGCAACTTTTACCTTTCTCCACAAATGTTGATTTGTGGTAGACAATGTGATGGAAAAGACATACCTGATCCAAGATTCTCTTTGATTATGACGCCTTACTCTGAGAGCAAACGCTTTTGCCCTTTTAAACGCTATGCGGTTCTCGGTTGTGGGATATCGTTGGAAAATACCCCATAATTTCTTTTGTTCCTTAGGATGTTAAACAATCCTTATTCCACGAAGGTTTTCTCATCTTCCGCTTTGAATTAGTACTCTCCGGAATCGCTGCATCAGCAGCGTCCACGCTAGAAGCAGTGATATTCCGGACATAATCATTAACATCTCGATTTTGAATCATTGTACCGGTAATAACTGCTAACCATGTGAATGCATCCCAATCTGCTCAATTGAAGATGTAATTTAGAGGAGGTAACCAAATCCCATTACCTTGAACCTGGGAGATTAGGAGAGGGAAATGATCACGGTTATGTAAATCATTTATGACCTCCAAATTCAGCTACGGTAGCAGTGTCGGCGAACAAATGGCTAGAAATGTCTGAGTTGGAGCATGGAAATACGTTTTCTACTCGGTGTTCAGCAGACAGAGACTGTTATCAGAGATCAATTGCTCGATCTGCAGACCACGAGAATTTGTACCATTATACCCCCAATGAGGGCCGAGTATATTAAAGTCACCTAGCAGAAGGAAGGGAGCTGGTAATTGATCGACTAATTGGTCTAAATCCATTTGTGGCACATCATTAGGTGGCAAATAAATGCAGCAGACTGTGATTAATGTGCGGGTATGGATCCTCACAGCTACAGCTTACAATGATGTGAACAGTGTAGCTACACTATTAGGAAATCCTGAGATGTGTCTACTTTCTATGAATGTGATGATGCTATATCAACATCCCGTTGTACACAATTATATCCACGCACGCGAGTTGTCATGGTATTCTTCAGGAAAGTCTCTTCAAGAGCAACGCATGCAGGTTGGTGCTTGCATATAATGGATTTGATATCCTTGTAAACCACGGCAGTTCCAGGAAACAAAGGTCATTAAATCCTCGCAACTGATGTAGAGGATCCTGTTTCCAAGACCCTCACGGTATCATAGTCCTCTGGTGACGGATGAAGATCCATCACATCATCTTCAGGAGAGTAATAGACTCTAGACTTCTTGCGAGAAATACTGAGGGTTATTGCATTTTTGAGTTTCATCCTCTTTAAGGCTTTGGATCTGGCCAATGGCCTAGTCCGTAAAGCTCTTGTAGAGGAGATAGGAGTTGAAGAGTGATTGTCAATGGTATTAGTTTGATTGGTAGGTTTTTGTTTCTGTTTAGATTTTGTGCGGTTTTTCGGTACTGTAGGGATCGGTTCGGGAAACTGAATTAAAACAGATACTTTTGTGATATTTACAGCTGATGCATAGCTATGTCCCTGTACAGGAGTCAGGGATGACACTATGCGTCGAGCCTCTGAATATGTAACTCGTTAAAGGATCTTCACCGTTGTTACTTCCTTTTCTTCTGTCTACTTGGGGCAAGATCGAAAGTATGACGTGTGATGGCCTTTTCAATTATGTGCATAGCTCCGGTGCTGAACAGGAAGCACTTTCGGGACATGTCGCTGTACTTCGAGATCAAGTCGCCTGTCCCCGACATGATGTCTGGGAATACCAGTAGCGCTGACATTTAAAACAACGAAGAGGATTAGGAATGTAAGAATGGATGGGGAGGTGAAGAAATGCGGCTTCAATGGATTCTGGTAAGATAGTGGTCGAGAAGTTCAAAATTAGGTGCTTAGTCTTCAGCACCTGATCATCACGTCTTATTGATATCCTTCATGCATTGCAAACTTGCTGATCAGTCAAGTTCTCCAAGATTTCTTCCTCTGATATATTCATTAGCTCGAATGAGGACACGACACCTCGGAAGTAATTTAAATTACCATGAGGTGTAGTCGTGACCTCATAAGGTCCAAGATACTACAATTTTGACATAAATTCAGTCTGTGTCGAATAGGCGACTTCAACGAGATCTCCGGAGCGTAACTTTTTGATAGATTTAACAGCACCGATCATACCCTAAATTCCTTTCTGAATTAGAAAAGGTGATACATTTGCGAAATTATCGGTATTACGCTTTACCATGAAATAACGAAAATTACATAAGCTTTGGGAAATGTCTGGGTTTCGTATCTGTAAATTTTCATTGGAAACAGATTCATGTTGCTGGATTAGCTTCTAGTTCGATCGGGGCCCCCACCAGATTCCGTCTTACCATCCCTTCCTAACGGGAAAATGGGTAACCACGGAGAATTCTTCAAAGCTGGACAATTTGAACTGCCCCCATAACGTGCTCAGGCAGAGGCACGGGTCCAAGGCCGAAGCCAAGGAGAATTTCTCGAAATGGGAGGGAGGTCTTACCATCCAACCATCCGCAACCAAGGTTCTCACCTCTAAGAACATTTTAAAGATGACGCTCCGAAACTGTTACCGACGGCTCACGCAACTGTTCTCCCATAGACCCTTCCCCAACCAGGACCTTTGCTAAACATGCCCAAGCGGTTTCCCACTAGAAATTTCCGCTTGAGAGGTATTGGGGGCCCGTAATGCCAGAGTTAGGCACGCAGGAGAACGGTAATGATACGCCGTCGGCCTTTCAATGTGTCAGTAGAGACACCACAAAGGTGTTTTTTTTTTATTTCTAAGTATTTTTACAATTTTTTTATTTATTTATTTTCTTTTTCTTTTTTTTTTTCCTTGTAATACAAGAGTTAGTACAAACGCAGATATGAAATAAAACTGGGTTAGAATAAAATGTTTTCCGCTTGATATCACAAAATATCAAGCAGAAAAACTCCCAAAACAAAGCACATGACAAAGAAAGAAAAGGGGGGGGGAAGATCAATGAAGTACCTCGGGGTTGTGATGCCCGTACTCATCTAAAGAAGATGAGCCCCTTGAGGGGATATATTTTTGAAATAGTATATTTTTTGTTCAAAATTTTCCAAGAAGAATTGTGAACTTCGTATGATATATCAGTGCTGTAATAAATTACTATTTTGGTTTTCTATGTATTTTTGTTCTGTTCATTAACTTTTAACTTATTTCGAAAAAAAAAAAGCCTGTCCATATTTATGTGACGAGCTATATAACAAATTGCTTATTTATTAAATGTTTCTAAATTGTGAGGATATAATATCTTAAATGAATTCAAGTTATAAACCTTTAACTACTGAAACTCTCTTCATTCTATAAACTTCTCTACGTGACAAGTTTCACGTGGGGGGGGTGCTGTTCCATTTACCAGTTTTCTGCGGTGTGAGTGTGTGATGGAGAAAGGCGCAAGAGTCAAATGTGGGTATGCTGCACTAAACAAGATCATATCTATGATCTAGACCAGGAATAATCAACTTTGCGGAACCCTTTGGGCTTACCATTTTCTTAAAGGAACACCTTGATCAAAGAGAAGAAAAATAGGATATCAAAGCTTTAATCCTACTTAAATTTACAAATTTATTATGTGGTAGCTAATAAGGTGAGGGGTTGGGGGGTCTAAAATAAATTCTACGAATAATAAACAAAGGCAATAATATTTTTAATCATAACAAATTTATAAAAAAAAGAAAAAGAAATTAATGATTTGGCTGTGATTGTTTTTATTGCAACGTCTGGAATAATTATTGAGATTTGCAACCTTATGTCATCTTCAGCATCCAATCTGTTTCTGTGTTTTGTTTTTGTCGTAGCGTACAAAGAAAAAGACTTTTCGCATACATAGGTTGAAGCATATGACATTAGATGTTTCACAGCTCTTTTGGTAATTTCAGGATATTTTTTTCTAATGTCAATCCTAAAAAGCATAATATCAACTTGACTAAAATTTAGTTTCAATTAAGTATCGGTCGATTTATCAATATGTTGTTCTCTTTCTTTTATTGCGAATTCGGATGTGTCACAGTCTAGAGAAGGAGTTTGTATCCAATAATTTTTTTTCTTTTTGAACAGGGAGACATTCAAGAAATGTTTTTTGCAGAACTGATGAAGGTTGGGCCAAACTAATTTTTATATTTTTATCGGAGATTTAGAGTTACAGTCTTCTAAAATATTATGCAAATTAAGAAAGCATTCAATATTATTTTCAAAATGCAATCTGCAAAAAATTTCAATTTTATAAAAAGAGTGGCATCAATTTTACTTTATATCTAGAAAATAATGAATTAAGTGGGCAATTCTTCACCTGAGCCAAAGAATGGACCTAATGTGTCTCGATTAATGTATTTGAAGCACGTGACTTTTACAAATTTAAGATTTTATTTTATCCATAAAACATTTATTTATATTTATTTTTGCAAGTAAACTGCCTTTAAGAATTCAATATTTTATAAAAGTTAAAATTTTACTAAAATTTTGACGATTTGATTAAGAAAATAGCGATCTCTTGTGGAACCCCTGTCAAAGTTTCAGGGAACCCTAAGGTTCCGCGGATCCCAGGTTGAAGCCCTCTGATTTAGACGTTCGAAAAGATGGAGGAAAAGAAGATAATGATTAATTTACGAGAAGGTGGGATCAATAATAAAGAAAGATCGTTAGATATGTAGGTGCACCTCACCCGTGTTTAGTAAAGACAAGAAAAAAAAAAGATCTTTAGAATGCCTCGAGTAAGTGATGCCCATTTTTTCCTGAAGAAAACAAACCCCTGGGGCTAGTCTTCCACAGAATCAAACCTGTAAAACGAAATTTCCCACTGTTAATTCAGGTTTATCAGCTAAGATGTAGACCATTAGTTATGGAGCACATCCGTGAATGACCGTTTTTTTTTTTTTTTTTCTCAATGTCATCAGTATAAATGTCTCAACATAAGTCTTCAATGAGAAGTTTATTAAAGATAACATCTTTTCGTTCTAGCTGTGCATTAGTTTTCTGTTTTCAATAATTGGTGAAATAGGCAAAAGCATGTCACCAAATGTTGAAGATTAAATCACGGATTTCAACACTTCATTCGCTGGCATCATTCAGCAAGTGACCGCAATTAAGGATTGGTATGAAAATAATAGTCGAGTATATCCCTTTTTATATCGGATTTTTTTTTTTTTTTCAATCGTCCCATTAACGTTTTTTTTAAAAAAAAAATGCCACCATTGGTAATATTACTTAGATAATGGTAATCTCCGAGTGATGAAAGTCAATATAGGGTATTTTTCTAACTTTTTCAAAAGGAACTGACATTATATGTTTAAGAACACTCTCCCCTAAACTCAAAAAAAAAAAAAAAAAAACGTAATTAACCTGACAAAACGGAGAGTTTCTCAAAAGCGCGCGCATCATGTATAACTTTAAAAATTATTCAATGTAATTTTTTTTTTTTCATTCAGAAGGGAAATACCTAAAACCCACAACTCCAAGTGAAACGCAACTTAAAGTATTTTGTGTCACAATTTATTTTTCTGGATGAACTTTTCTCTAATGAGATGGATTAATATAAATACAATAACATCATCATATTCACATATTTATATAATTTTTTACCAAATATTTACGTTAATACTAAAACCCTAAAATTAAGTTAGTAAAACAAGTCATTTAAACATTACATTCAAAAACTATCAAATATGCATATGAAAACTTAATTTCGGTCTTGATAAAGCTATCGGTTAAAAGGCAGTGTAAAAGGGAGGACTGAGTCTCGACAAAAACTGACCACTAGGCTACCGCAGCCCAAAAGAAGAGAAAAATATGATAAATGAAGTCAACTTCGATTTCATCATTCAGAAATGCCCTACTGAAAGTGACATTTTCATACAAGTTCAGTGATTATAGAAACAGACCTAAATCAAAAAAACTTATTTTCTCTTTAAGAACACTGATCTGTTACTCTTACTTCACATATATTATTCATTACAACAATTATAAATATTATTCAATCACATTTCAAAGTTATTTGACTCAACATGTACAAAACTTGCTTGTAATTTTCAATAATCTTCATTTGATAGAATACATGACTTATCAGTTTTGTACGCATGACTAATTTTTTTCAAGTTTTCTGTTACTTTACATTTTTATTGCAGTAATTAGCATTCTCAACTTTAAAAGCAAAAATTCTACTTTTCTAGTTACGAGTTTCCTCAAATACAAAATGAGATTTTTTATAATTTTCAAATATAGAAAACAAAATGAAATTTGAAACAGAAAAAGAGGTGTTCTATAGTGCTAAAATCATTGGGAGAAGTATGCGGCAGCCCAATGGAACTATTTTCAAAGAGATTAAGTGCAAGATTTCTGCATTTTTATGAATAGAGATCAGATTTTGTTTTTGAACACACCCTCATATAAACAGTTTCAAAAAAAGTTAAACTCCTGTCTTTCTTGCTTTAACACTGCATTACATTTTCACTATGGTTTTGTTTTAGAAACATTCTGAATCTCATAAAATGTTATGAAAGTAATGTTTCAAAAAAAAAAAGTTATTTGCAACAGTTAACATTAATGCTACCATGCTCTACAGTAAAAATTTTCAGTTTTGATAACAAATTTCATACTCAATCAGTTAACAAAAAGTTATATTGATGATCAACCTATCATGAAATTACGAAGGGATATTGTAAGGTTCTAATTCTTACTCAGATATAACCAAGATATCTGGATAAAATTACTTCCAAATATTATTTGATCCTTATGTACATAATGTTGCAAATTATAGCAATTAATATTAATTTGTTTGGTTTCATGTAGAATGAAACTCATCTGCATCGTAAAGTTTTAATTATTATCCCAGAGTTTCATTAAACTTAATTATTAATAATCAAGATTGAAATTTAATTTATTATTCTCAAGACTTCCCTACATAGTCACCAAACATTTCTCCAGCGCTTCTTGACTTTTCGAATGAAATCATTGTAAAACTCAGCAGACAAAACTTTTACTTTTTTCACACTGCGGGTTACTTCAATATATTTAATATATTTTCCATATAGCAGGTTACTTCATGAAAAGTACATTGAACATACTTGACAAACTTCTTATCTTAAATTGTCTTTTCAATTAAAATGAGCAATGCAACTACTTACAAATGAAAATTTATTTCCTGTAGAATTAAAACAGTTTATTTTTAAATAGACAAGACTGGATTTTGTCCTTGCAATGCTTTTGTTACTGGACACTTAGTTATAAAGAATTTTAAACAGGAAATAATTTTTTTTTTTACTCATACATTTTATGTAATTAAAAAACTTACTAAATAAGACAAATAAATCATGTTTATAAGAACATTTTATTTAAAGAAATCTTAGAATGTATAATTTCAGCATATATAAAGCACAGATATCTCAGAATATCCAAGACATACATTTTTCATTTAACAGGGAAAAACTTACAGAGTATGACAAATTGCTGACTGTGTGTATTGCAATTGTAAATCTGATGCCAAAAATGCACAGTTTTTATAAAGTGATAAAAAGATTTCAACTACAGAATATCTTCAATAAAATGATAAACAAATGCTTTATAAAATCGCATATTTTCGAAATAAAAATGGTTTCACAATATAAAAGAAATTCTCATACATATAAATATATATGTATATGAATTATACAGTAAAACCTTGGGTTCACTTCAATTTATAATACTATTCATTAAGGCGTTTTAATACAAACAGCATAATGTAATTATATTCACAAACAATAGTAAAAATTCGGGTATTTTCATAAAATAATCTATGATGGAAAGTAACAGTAAAACTTAAAAAAAATTACTATCACATATGTATTTTAATCAGTTATATACAAACTTTAGATTTAATTAACTTGACACAGAAAACTTATTTAATTTTATGTGTAAAAACCTTAAAACAAAAATCTTATAATGACATTTCTCAAAAGGAACTAAAACTTGAATTTTTAACTATATTTTAATATCTTAATTTACAAATGTAATTTCTGTAAACTTTTCAGCATAATCAGTTATCACTGAAGACAATGACTGGTAATAAGAACTTTGGATTATTAACCAGACATAGACTATTATTTAAAAATTTAAATCCATTTCAAAATAGGATTTCGTACTTTGATCCCCAAATAGCACATTGTTCCCACATATGGACTATCTGCAAGCACATGTTGAAATACAGCAGTAATAATAAATAAAACATCACAGAATAACTTCACATTCTAAACAGTTAATTAAAATAGACAATAAGCATAAATTTTAAAAATCATAAAAATGTAATGAACATGTCACATATATTCAAAAAATCCTTTAAATTTGCAAAGATTAAAAATAAAATGTTACCTATTAATCCAAAAGAGATATTAACAAAAAATAGGACAGAAATAAACTGACATTGAAAATATTTATTATAATATTTTGCCTAAATCAGAACAAAAAATTTAGTTGAAATTAGAATTTCTATGCATATTGAAATGTGAAAAAAAATTCATTAGAGATAAATATAAATTTTTCCAAAAAAGAAAAAGTGCAGCATGACATTTTGGCATTAAAGTTGAAATTTGCTTATGCGAAAAATTGACTAAGTGTTTCAAAAATTGTAAGTAAACATTTTTTTTTTTAAAAAAAACATATAATATAGACTTTAGACATATTGTGAGTATATATGAATTATGTTTTTATAAAAATGAATAGGTAGATAAGTCACAATTAACTCAAAAAAACAAGAACAAAACTTTTAAAAATTCAAAATAATACAGAGAAAAAATACAAAATACATTTCATTATATATTATTACCAAATTTTTATTAAGTTTGTAACATTCATGTTAAATATGTACTTTGCTTCAATCAAGAAACACAGAAAAGGAGAAAAAAAGGAAGAGAAAAAGAGAGCAATAAAGTTCCTAAAACATTTTATACAATTTTTTTTTTCTGAATATCTAAAAAACTGAACTTAAAATCCCAGTATGTAAGAATAAAAAAAAACTTAGAAAATTTGATAACTAAGCAAGCATAGACATTCATCTCAGTAAAGAAATTAGATCATTTAGTAGCTTTAATCCATTGAGGGTAATTTTTTTAATAGTCTGGAAGGGGGGGGGGGGCTTTTGTAAAAATATTAATTCAATTGTGTGCACATAAAATACATACACTAAATAAAACTTACACAGGTTAGTTTTTAAAAATAAATGCAAGAAAAGTAAAAGAACATTTTATCACAGTTTTAATACTAACTTCCAACTTCAATAACTCTACAAAAAAGTAAAAGAAAATTAATTTACTCAAAAAATCAAGCTCAAAAAAAAAAAGCCATCAGTTTTAAATTAGTACAATAACATAAATACATAACTGAAAAAAAGTGATAAGATAAACATTTAAGAAAAGAACTAATGAAATGTAACAAGGTTTTAGCTAAAATATTTTTAAAAAATTTAGCTAAAATACATGAAATTAATGATATAAAGGATAAATTTGGATATTATAAAATGATTTTCAAGCTCATCATATTTTTAAATTTAAATATTATCTGTACACATACTGAATATAACCAACAAATATAATATGTATCTCAACATTAATATTTTAATATTAACACTTAAACTCAAAAAACAAAAATGTATATGAAATTGTTAAAATTATGAAATATCAAGGTCTTACTGTATGATACATATATAGAGAGACAAATTTTAAAGAGTTGAATCATCAATTTTCATTTAATAAATTGATTTAAGATGAAAAACATTTTTAAAAATTTATCGCCAAATGCTCTTTAAATCAAAAGTTTGAACTTATAAAACATGTATTTCATAACAGTTAGAATAACTGAACAAAAGAAAGAAATAATGATAACTACCACAACAATATACATACACAGACAAAACCCAATTTCTTGACTTAAATTTTACCAATTCCTTGATTTTACATATTTTTTTAAGAACTTAAAAATTAAACATATTTAAGAAAAACTAAAAAATTAATTTACAGAAAAAAAAAACCATTTTAAAAAAAAGAGTAATTTAAACCCTTTTTTTACAAAGACGGAAATAATTTTATATAGTGCTACTAAACTCGTGAATATTTATTTGACAATCAATATTTTTTAATAACAGATTAATAACTTCCAAGATAGAGAGACTATTAAAAAAATTAATATAATATAAGAATTGTTCAAAAGAAATTTGTAAATAAAATATTTTTATGAAAATCCTACTCCCAAAAGGCATTTATAGACCAATTAAACTTCTGTTATGTAAAAGGAAACAAATGTTTTATTAGTCAATTGTTTGATTAAAGGTAATTTATTTTATAGAATACTATTCCATTTAAATGTAAATAAATAAAACTATTCATTGATAAAAATTTTATTATGATTTCAATGTTTATTGTGATTTCTTACAATTATGTTTTTTTTAAAAAAAAAAAAAGAGAGAGAGAGAGAGAGAGAAAGGGAGAGAACTTAATATAAAATCAGAAATCAACTGTGCATATATATATATTTTAGAAATTATAAATCAAAATAATTATTTTAAACAGGGTAGTGAAAAAATCCTGGGAAAAGAATTGAACATTTAAAAAAGAAAAAAAAAGATACAAAACTTATCAATTAAAAAATAAACACCAAAAAAACATTTCCTTGTATTTTAAAAGGAAATACTTTACAATATACACAAAATTTCAGTTAAATGTCTTTAAAGCTATAAAACAGCAATGGAAATTTAACATGCATACAATTTTCTCAACTATCCCTGATGAAAACAAAAATTATTAAAATCAAGACTTCAACAAATTTGAATATTAACTAAAAATATTTATTATAAATATATATATGCAAAATACAGAATTTTTTTTATGAATTTCTGGATAATATAAACAATGAGATTCACACAAGTTTAAGAAGAAATATAAATTCACTATACATATGAAAGGTGCAATAATTCAAACAATAAATAGTGATATTATAAAATGAATTAACCAAATAAATTGTACAATGGCTATTAAGAAAATAAAATGAGAAAAAATATTACAATTTAATTTAAAATGCAATTTTAGAATGAAAGAATATTAAAATACATAAGATATGTTAAAACAGAGTAAATAAAATTGCTAAGGCATTAAAAATAAGTTATGCAAAAAATATTTCCTCCTTTTGAATGACATTATTCTACAAATATCAAAATAATATCAACAGTGGTAATAAGCATTTAAAAAAATCCTAGAAACTAAAATGCACATATAATAGTGTAGTAAAACTTTAACAGAAAAAGTAGAAAGGAAACTTTTTCCTTAGGGAGAGAAAAGTGTACTAATGTAAATTAATACAAAGTGCATTAAAAATTGTAATAAATAAAATTGTTTTAAAGATATAAAAAAAATTTAGGCAATATATTCCTTTTAAAAGATGACAAAAAATATATAAAAACTTATTATTCCCACAAAACAAATTTTTATAATACTAGCTGAGAAGAGTAATTTCTTTTTTAATTCCAGCTAAAATCATTATGAGGGGGAAAAAATTATTTCAAAAGACAAAGTAAATGTAATTCACAACCATGACATTCTACAGTATCTGAAAGATCCATCTACAATAATTTCACAGACATCTCATTTTTTTATAAAATCACAGTTCATAATTCTCCTTTTGCAATACTGACTATGGTACCTGAAACATCCAAAATTTGTGAAAATATATTAGTTAAATAAATATAAATATAAAAACTTTTCTTTACATCTATCTTTCATGATGAAATTTTTTTAAGGGTGAGATTAATAAAAATATTAATCCAGAATTTAGCTTAAAATCAGTAATTTAAGATTCTAAACTGATACAATGTTTAAAATTAAATGGATCCTGAAAATTCAACATCTCAAACATGTACAAATCATGAAGATGTAAAATATTAAATTACAATGTTCTCTGAAATTTAGAAAGACTGCAAAATATTATCATCTATCTTTACCCGAAATAAAGTAAAGTAAATTACAGAGCACTCTCATACTTCCAAGACATAATGGAATATTCAATTAAATTATATGTACAATATTCACAAAAAAATATTTCATACAATGGAAGAAGTCCTTAAAATGCACACAGGTTTACTAAATTCAATAACATTTAAACTTCAGATCAAAAAAATTTTTTCAATATCAAATTTGTCATATATATAACTTTTAATAATGAAACATTCTCTAATGAAGTAATTCAATTCAAACTGAGATATAAAACGATTTTCTTAAAAACTATATATTAAGTCAAATAAACTTTTAAATCACTTCTCACATTAATTAAGTACATCTATATTCCAATACCATAACACTTAATTTTTTTCAAAGTTAGAAACTAAAATTAAGACTTATTTTTCAACAAAAAATATAGCATTCAATATTAATAATTGTTTAATTTTATAAAAGTTTTAATAAATTTCCTTTTCTTTTAATAACATCAGAATGTAAAATTTCACTTTAATTTGAAATTACCTATGAACTATTTCAAATCACTACTATCAAATGAAAATATAGATATCTCTCTATTCTACCAATGATGCAACATGCTCCTTTAATGAAATATTCAAAATCAAATGTGCCATTTGCATTGCATGTGATCAATATATGCTCCAGCAAAATTAATAAAAAATATTATATTCAGCTTAAACATCAACATATGTACCATTTTTTAATACAAAAACGATAATGATGACTGAAGCACACAAAAATATTCTCTTGCCGGCAAAATGTCACATAATGTACTATTAATGTGGCGTTGGTGAGTTTACTTCCCATACTGCAACAAATGAGAGCGCAAGCTGCACTTGGATCGTGGTCGAGGGGCACTCTGATGTATCAGCGTTTCCTCACTAGCTACCATTCGTTTATGATCAGATACAACTTCCGGATTGGACATGACAACCTCTTGGTGGTCATCATCACTGTCTTCTGCTATATGGTAAGATGAACCGGATTCGGGAAATCCAGATGGATAAGACACGCTTCTTGAAGATGATCCCTTCTGAGATGATGAATCCTTCAAAAAATATAATAATTAGTATTTGGTAATCTGAAATTTATATGGCTTTAAGATAAAGAAAAATCGATCAAAAATGTAGAAAAAAGATTTAAGAAAAATGTCTTTACAAAACCTTTTTATACAAATATACAAGTTATTTTTCTTCTTTTCTCCAAATTATATTCTTCACGAATCAATTTCTTTACTTAAACTTTTTATTTTCATGCTTCCAAGAAAAACAATTGTTGAAATGTTATAAATTTCCTTCATTTTGCATTTAATGTTCTTCTAATATCGAAAAATGTCAATTTGCAATGAATTTTAACATAGGAGGAAATAATAGTCAGACGATACCAAATCAATCTTGCAAAAAAAAAAAAAAAAAAAAAAAAAGGAACAGTAAAATTCCCGTTTCTTAAAAAATTATTCTCTATTCAAGACAGTAAAAAAAATCTTACACAGATCTTTCTTTCCCCAAAATGTGTGTACACAACATGTTTAACTATTTCTATACCAATATTCAAATAACAATCAATAGTTGATGTTGAGTTTCTACAATGGTGCCTGAGACACAATGCATCCCTATAGCTCGAATCATGGAGTCTGTGATGTTGCCTGGATGAAAAAGGAGTTTACACATGCAGTACTAAAAGTTTGGAGAGGTTGAATAACTATTAGCTGCAGCTAAGAAAATGCTACCTTCCTATTAGTTGTTGCAGATTATGGTGAAATCAAAGCTTGAAAACTTGCATGGGAGAGTTGAAATGGAGCAAGAATGAACTTGGTAAGTGACAAGAGAAAGAATTATTATTTGTTGGAAGGAAGTGGCTGTAAAGATTGCAATTGGCTATCCACAGAGTTGCCCACTTTGATTTAAGTAAGGTGCATTAAAAGAAATTAAATGATTTTTTTATAAAAGAAGAAAAGTTGGAATTTATTGCGATACACAGAAGGAAATTGAGGAGGTTTATAAGATTCTAAAAGGATTTGCCTGGGTCTTTCAATGTTATGATAAACTGGATTTTCTAGATTTTGCCTACTCAAATTTTCAATATCATTTAAAGAGTTAATGAAAATAAAGAAAATTCTTATAGTTTAACTTTCAAATATTTTCTATAGAATTTGAATATTGATTTTAGCAGTGTATCTGTCAGTTGGACATATGTAAGTAATAACTGGATCCATAATGGAGGTGTAAATGAGTATTTGTTTTCTAAATTCACATCTGAATTCCCTTTTATTAAGAGGTAAACTTTAAGGGATATTTCAAAAGTATAATGCTAAATTCATCATTATACTTTTGAAATTTTTGTCAAGAATAACTTCTAGATATTTAATGAACTGAGACTTAAGTACTTCAGTATTGTAGCAAGCTGGAAAAGGGAAGTCTCTCTTTTTTGTGAACAGAGAGGCGACCTATTTATTGATGTTATCAAACAAATGTTCAAGAATTTTTAGAAATTTCTTGAAAACAAAAGTTGTGGTTTTCTGAATTTTATAAGAATGGCCGTATTATTTATATACATATTTAGGTTTGTTAAGAGTGTAATTAAGGATAATATTTACTTACATATTAAATTACACATCCAATTAAACATCCCTACAGAATCCTATTTTGAAGCCTTGGGAAGGAGGGTTTTGAACTCTTATAAGGAAATTTCAATTGTTAAAATAAGAATTCAAAAGATGATCGAGAGAGTGGGGAACTGATTAGTTTATAGGAGAGACCGTCCAACCAAAGTCAATACGCCTAGAAAAACGGCACTGTAATTTCTTTTGAAAAACAGAAGAAACAGTTTCAGTGAGACTTAGTAATATTTTAGCAGATTTAATAAACAACTTTTTTTTTTTTTTTTTTTTGTAAATTGAAGGATGACCACTTAAGGCACAATCCTTCCTCCTCCTTCTCAACTGCTCATATTTGACTAATGTGATGTGCACTACATAAGCCATACTATAATGAGTTAAATCATTCCCATGGAAATTCAAATAGATTTAACACTAAATATTCAACGTAAATTGGTTTAAAACATTCCTTTCCTGCAGATTAAGATAAAGAAATTTAAGATTCGAAAGGCAGTTTCTGCAAAGGGCATGAAAAAGTGAAAGGAGAAACAATTAAATCCATAAAAAGGAGTCTACAATAAAAATAAATATGACAACAATGTAATTTGTGCTTTAGTAGTTGTTTTAAAATGTTAGCATCTAACTTTGTGAAAGCATTAAAAAAATAAATTACAGTATATTTTAACATATTCAGAAATATAAAAGCAATAATACATAATTTTATATGGCATATATTACATAGAATCATAAAAGTGGATCCCATACTTTAGAGTGACTACAGAATGAATATTTATTATTGAATTAGCACCATTATTTAAACTTTTGTTAACAATCCTAATATAATAAAAAAAAATATTTTTTATTTTTAAATTTTAACACATAAACTAAACCTACATCATCAAAAATAAGTTTTTAAAAAAATCCATTTCTTAATATTTTAACATTAAATTCTTATATGACTTTATAAACAGCAATGAATCAACATTCAACATTTTAATTAGTTTGACTCCAGAATAAATGTCTTGATAAATAAATGAATGATATTAACTGAGGATAAATTCCTGAATATATATGCAAATGTAAAGAATAAAATAAAACAGAAAAGTTGTTACCATTATCGATTCCTTTTCATATTCATTATTTTTAATTGAGTTAAAAATTATATACCTCATCAATAGACCAAGCAAATTTTAAAAAATAATAAAAATAAATAACTGAATTGAACCTTATCACATAGTACATTAGGTGAGCAAAATTATTTCATAACTAACAGCATTCATAAAAACAAATCTTTGTCTACAATTAGAAGTGTAATTTATAAAAACTGCATTATTAATAAGAATTACTTTGCTAAATAAATTTTGTTTCTAACTATTAACATAAATAATTTATATAAATATCAAACAATCTTTAAAAAAATTTAAACTAGAAATATATTTAAATTATGCTCCCAGATCAGGCAATTATTGTATTGATTAATAAAAGACTGTAACAAAAAAATTAATTCAATATTTTGATCACATTTTCTTTTTGCTTCAATTGTCAAAAAATTTAACACTTTTCTCAAAAGATAACTACAATACACATCACTTTTATAGTTCCTGCAGGGTAAAAAAAATCAAAACAATTATGTTAACTTTTTTTTTTTATAGTTAACATTTTTTAAAGAAATTCCTTACAGTAAAAATTATTCTATAAATAATTAAAATTGTATCCTCTTTGCTGAAAAATAGAATAAATTCTCAGAGAGAATAAAACAATAACAATACTTTTTTTTTTTTTTGTAAATAAATATATCATTTTAAACAAATAATTTTTCTTGCTTTTAAAAAGAAGTCTTAATTCAAAAAAAGAAATCTCATTTTCATAGAACTACCTCAAAATTCATATAACACTTCTCAGTTAATACCTCAAAAAGCCTGTTATAGTGTTAAGCTACTTCAAAGCATTCTTTGCTTATTTTCGTATCTCACAAAAAAATAATTTACACAAAACTGAAATTACAAAATTGAATAAAAGATTTTCAATTTTTTTAACATAAACAACATACGTTCAAAATTTACATTAACAAATTTTTCTGAATTTCCTATATTACCTGATTTGAAAGAACTTTATCATTATGCTCTTTCATCCGATGATGAGCCTCAGCTATTGCCAAAGTTGCCTGGTGAACTTTTCTATAAATCTTATCTCCTTCAAGAGTATGAAAAACAAACATCCCTTCGCCAGTAACACATTGTCTACAAAGAAAGTAGTTTCATTATATAAACATGCGTGTGCTCTCTCTATTGTTAATATCTTCCTGAATTTTTCCAATAATCACCTAGTTTTTTTTTATATATATATAAGCTGCTGTATACTATTGGCTATCAAATTATGAAAGAAAAATACATCTTTAACACGGACGCAGTTGAAAATTATTTTCGTAAAATGTTTATATATATACATCCATGGATGTTTAAAAGCAACTGTTTGGAGCATAAAAAATGTCTTATTTATGAGAGATTACATTATCAAGTTTATTGATTTATATCTAAAAAGATCTTTTGCATAAAATTTTACATACTGTCAACAATTATTTCAAACATTCGTGTACTCTAATTTCATTAAATAAAAAAAAAAATATGTAAAACTAAATGGAGTACTTTGCAATGCGTTGTAACACAACACATTTTATTCAGTGCTTATTAATGCTGGTATATTTTTACAGCATCTTAATAAATGTTTCTTAATCTACATATTATATCTTAATAATCTTGATAAATGTACATTTTAAAACAATATTTGAATAATTAACATTAATTATTCTAGGAAATACTTGCCTGCCAGCTTCAAATGTGAACTTAGAAGGATCACTACCATATCTACGCAGGGCTGTTAAGGGCCAAGCAACTAATTTCACTCGAGAATTATTAATATCCCAAAGATAGATGTTTTCATGTGTTACTTGCAACAAACATTCGCCAAACACATCCAACTTGGGAGTCGGCATAAGATAAACATGAAATTGTTCTAAAAGAAAATAGTAAAAGAAGCTTAAAAATATGATATAATTGCAAAAGTATCCAATAATACATTGAACCAGTTTATACCATACAGAAATCAATTGTTTCAAATGGTACACTGCTTAATTAATGAGAGACTAATACTTAAGCTTACCTATTTTCTTTACACTTAAAGGTTTAAACAAGCATGCATTATCACTCATTCTAGAATATCAGTTATACACTTAAATAACAATGGAATTTAAACATATATATATGGAGGAAAAGAGCACATATCACAAAATATGCATTTCATTAAATGTCTATTTATTGTATTAAAAAAAACATTTTCATTAAATCCAATTTTATATATATATATTTTGAAATGATAGTAATAATGAAAAACATTAAAAAGGAAGATAAAATGTTATTATGTATATATATACACACAAGATCTATATCTTTTCATTGATATTAATTGCAGTTGTCTTTAAATAATAGACATATCCTGGATTTTTTTCAATCATGTTCCTTAAAGAATATTTGGCTTATTAATTAATCAAGTTTCATTAATTATAAATTGCCATCAATGACATGTTGAAGTAGCATGAAGGTTAGAGTAGTTTACACAGGAAGTGTTATTAAAAAATGTTAGGCCAAACCGAGAGCTTTTACATTCTATGGAAAGAATTTCTGTATTTTGCGAGAAATTCTGTAATCATGAATTACATGAGAATTAGAAAGCTAATACTTGAACAAGACATGCATGATTCCTAGAAAGGAAATAAAATTAGTTTAAATTTAAAAGGATTAGTATTACGAATATTTACTTAAAAAATCGATAAATTTATTATTTATGTATATATATATATATATAGGTAACTAAATTTTAATGATCAAAAGATATACAAATTAACATGTAAATAAGAATGGTAGTCAATTATTGCTAAAATAAAATAAAAAAATTCAAAAAATTAAAATTCATATGAAAACTAGTAAAAAAATTCATTTCTTACAAAATTAAATAAAACATATAGTAAAATCAAATCAAAAAACATTATATTTAAAAAATAGATTATTTAAAATTTAAAGAATTTTAAGTAGTGCATGCAAAAAAGTCTTTAAACTGTTTAAAATATATTTAAAAATATTCAACAATACATATAAAATATGTAAGTAAATAAAAAATAAAACCAGTCACATATAATAATTACAACTAAGCTCTAAACATCCAAGACCATACCAAGACCCAAAATAGTTAAGAAAGTAAAGTCAAAAAAGGAGATAAAGTAATAATAAATGTGGTCCAACATATGTACACTAGTAATTATGGATTAACTTTTCACACACTTCAACAAATGACTTTATATCAATATAGTAACAAACCAAGTATACAAGTAAATTCTCTCAAACAAAAAGTAATATTACCAAAGAAATAAAAGAAAGGGGGGAAAAAAGAATTCAAATTCACTTATTCCACAAACTAAAAAAATAAATATAAAAATACTTTTAAAAAATCACTAAACTTAAAAAAAGTTACAAAACTCCCAATAACTGGTGATCTGCACAAACTAAATATCCAATCTGGCAATGTTTACTATTAGTTTATCAAACAACTTGAATGATTGATGGATTTCATCAAAAAAACAATAAGCATCGACTTCCAAAATGAAAAGTTATACAAAGAAAACATAATAAAAAAGTATATATATCTACTAAGCCAATGCTCTTATAATTAAACTCACACCTAAAAATAGAAATTCAGTAAGTAATGTTTTGATATAGAAAATCAGTTATCATCAACCACGAAAGAATTAAACGAAAGCCTTTTTAAAAATTACAAAAAAATATTTTTTTTCAACAAAATTATAAAAGTAAATAATTATTTTTTTAAAAAAAGGAATAATTTATATGATGAATATTTTGAATTATTATTTATTTTTTTACTAATTTTAAATAATTCATGTTTATACAAATTATTTGCTTTAATTACATTATATATATATATATATATATATATATATATATATACCCTTTTCCACCAAACAAAGAAATATATTTTATCAACACTTTTTTTTGTTAAAGAATTAACGCTATGAAAAAAGAATGAAATGTAAGAGGCAGAAAAAGACTTTTTCCGCTCTAAATCAAGTACATTAAAATAGCTTTATGTTGAGATATGAAATTTTTCGCTTGAAACATATTGTGAAATCTTAAATATGATTTTATTTTAACTTGTAATTAAGAATTAAATAAAACAAAGAAATTCAAAAAATAATAATTCTATATTTTAAAAGAAAATGCACATAAAAAAGTTGACAATTATGAAAAATAATATTTAAAATTCATATTTTAAATTAATTTCTGTAATACATTAGGGGAACAAACTAATAAAAATATCATTTATTCATTTGTACAACAAACATGTAAAGTAAATGATACATATGATTGTAACAACTTTTGATATTTTAAATAACCTTGCAATTCTTTCTGAATCCCTGGACTCAAGACATCAGGTTCCCCAGTATTAAATCCAGGTTGTGGAATAAGTGATTCTTGAACAAGAAGTTTAACCCATGTGTCAGCTTCCATATCTAAAATTAAATAAATTATACATGTTATTTTAAAAAGCTATTATATAAAATTGTTATATACATTTCTCTGATCAGATAAAAATCATAACTTTCTGCATTATTTCAAATTGTTTGTTCCACTTCAAAAGATAAAACTAAAACTTCTAGCATGCTTAAAATTACATTTTAAAATTATTAGTTACATCAAAAAATTAAAAATGAATAAAAATATATTTCTAATAATTAAGGAAAAATATTATGATACAAATATTACAGTTCATCGATATACTTTATAATTCGTAAAAAAATTCAATAAAAATATTATTTATTTTTCCAAATAAAATAGAAAACTTATAAAAGATTTTGTGTTTGTTTAAAAATAATTCTTTAAACATGGTTTCTATTATTCTCTTTGAAGAAGAGATTAAAATAATGAGAAATATATAAACATAAGCAAAAGAATGAGACAATTTTTAAATTTCACTTTCAGATTTAGTTGATTATACTTGTTCCCTTGAAGTCAAATCTTTTGAAATCTGATTACCATTGTCAGTACTATAAAGTTACTGATTACCTGAATCATAAATTGCAAGATCATTCTTTATTGAACTGGTATTTTCAACATGAATTCCAGATTAAGGATGAAAAAGATGTAGAATATCAAAATTAAGAGATTTGTGATAAAAAAAAAATTAATGAGCAGTGAAATTTAAGCAGCAAGCATTCAAAAGTTACCAATCAATTGTGTAGAATTTAAGAATTTCAATGGTTTAGTTATGTAAACTATGCAATGAAATATTTTCAAGTTTGATCAGAGTTAAAAAAAATCATTATTTTCAATAATTTATCAAAAATCTGATCCATTTTTTTTTTCATATAAAGTTTGCTGATTATTACTTCCACTCAATGATTCAGCATGCCAGTCTTTGAGAGGGTCTTGAAAATCAAAGGCAATGTGTATACTTTTTTGGTTGCTTACCTCACCATGCATATTGTTTAACCATTACTTGCTAAAGTTTACTGAAAGTTTCATATTATGCCCATAGTATCATATATGACAAAACTTAACAATAATTTTTATATTCTTGCTCCTTCTTCAAACTCTTAAATTGTCAGCATGCTTTATCATTTGCTTTCTTAAGTCATCCTCATTAGTATTTGATTTTGGTTCTGCTATTGCCTTCTCCAGTAAGGTATTTGATGTTGGCTTTATTATCTAGAGCAGGGGTGTTCAACCTTTTAAACCTTGGGAATCCCTTTGAGCATATCATTTACTAAAATGAACTTCTTAATCAAAGAGAAGAAAAATAGGATATCAATATTTTGTAAATTTGAATTTATCCTATTCAAATTTACAAAATTATTATTGCATCCTTATTTTATCACAATAGAAATGTCTCAGTAAGATAATGAATGCTAAGGTAGCTAATGTTTTTTTTTTATTTAGTTTTCTAAAATATAATCTACAAAAAATAAACTAAAGCAACAATATTTTAAATCATAACAAATTACCAGAAAGAAATTTTTTTTAATGACATGACTGGAATGGTCTTTTATTGCAAAGTATTTTATGTCTGGAATAATTGTTGAAATCTGCAACTTAATACCTCTTCAGCATTCAGTCTTTTTTCTGTGTTTTGTTTTTGTTGCAGCATTCAGAGAGAATGATTTTTCGTATGCATAGTGTGAAACATATGACATAAGATGTTTCATAACTCCTTTGGCAATTTCAGGATATTTTTTTTCTAATGTCAATCCAAATATATGCATAATATTACCATGACTAAAATTTAGTTTCAATTAAGTGTCAGTGGATATATCAATTTCTTGTTCTCTTTTTCTTATTGGGAGTACAGAGGTGTCACAGTCTTGAGAAGGATTTTGGATCCAAGAAAAAAGAAATCTTCATGAAATGTTTTTTACAGATCTGATAAATGTGTTGGACTAAACTAATTTTTACATTTTTATCAGGATTAGTGTTGCCATCTACTAAAATATTATGCAAATTAAGACAGCAAACAATATTATTATCTTTCAAAACACAATCTGCTCAAAACTTCAATTTTAAATGGGTGGTGTCAATTTTACTTCATACCTTGAAAATAGTGAAATAAGTAGCTAAATAAGTAGTTGATTCTTTTCCTGGGCCAAAGAATGGTGATTAATATGTGGCCTAATGCATCTCAATTAATGTATTTGAAGCATATAAGTTTGCAATTTTTACTTAAATTTTGGAGCTTTGATAAAGCAAATGGTGATCTGTTGCAGAAGTTCTGTCAAAGTTCCAGGGAACCCTAGGGTTCCACAGAACCCAGGTTGAAGATCTCTAATCTAGAGTATCTTACTAGTATGTTACTCATAAATTAAGGAATTTAATATTGGCTTTATTATCTAGACTATCTTATATATATATATATATATATAATTCCCTCATTATTATAGGATTTAATATGCAAAATCTTGGTCAAACATTTAAGCTATTATTTTCCAGCATAATAGATTTTAATGCTGTTGGCAGAAGGATGGTAGGAGCATTTGTTACAGAAATTCAAAGAGCAATTTTAGCCAGCAAAGCAAGTGTTGGTTCCGCTTTATCAATTACTCATATAACAAGTAATGATGAACTAATAAAAACCAGGCTTGAAGCAAAGATAAAACCATGCAATGACACCATGTAAATTAACAAATTTTAAAACATCTTCACAAACATTTTCACATATATAATACAAATATGGATATATTAAATTTAATTTCCTAATTTCAACATAGTACAGAAAAATAATGTAAATTTTGAATGTACATTTTTTTTTCCAAAATATTTTTAAATGCATTCTAAGTCTCATATGTGAAGTACATATTCGTAAAACTACATTAAACATTTTGAAATTTTACATCATGTAATTTTTTACTGCAGAACAAATCTTGTAATATTTTATAATAAAAAATAAAAGAAAGAAAAAAAAATGGCATTACTAAATCACTATATCACTATTCTTTAAAACAACTTTAAAAATACATTTTACTTTAAAACCCTGATGATTGTATAAGAAAAAAGTACTAACCAGAATCACAAGCAAAGCACTTAGTGGTGCAGTCCAAGAAACATATTGTAAAAGCATGTTTCTTTACACTGCTTGGTATCCTGCTGATAGTGTTCACTGATGTCAGAAGCGCAATTTTATGGCCCGTGACAGAGCGTGCAGCTTTCTCATCAATATATTTTTCTAATCTACAGGGAGCTTTACTTGATGCTCGCCGTAAAACAATCCATCTTCTCTGCCACAGCTAAATATAAATATTAAATATAAAAATTAAATTTTTAAAATATTTAACAATTACTACATAATTTATAAGAAAAACTTTATAAAATAAGTCCCTCACAAGAACACATTTAAGTAGCACTACCAAAGGGGATACTAGATTCTTGAGAACTATTTCTTTCATTTTTCAATTACTAAAGTTCTTTCTTTTTTCAATTACTAAAGCTATAGACACGCAAAATAAACTGTCAGTAGTGTATTATTTTGAAAATTAATATTAAGTAAGCAATAAGAAAGTTTCCCTTTCTGAATATATAAATATAAATTAAAAATGAATTTATTCATACCATTCCTAGGATATCCACTTCAAAAGTTAATTTATTTACCATGCTTATTAAACTCATTAATAGAATAAAAACTTAAGAAGGAAAAAAAACATACTCAAAAATCTTCTAAATATTATATATATATATATATATATATATATAATAAGAGAGAGAATAGACGTAAAATAAATTTACAGCTAAGTAGATAGACATTCCAAGGACACATATATTCCAAGCATCTTAAAACATTCTGACAAACAAAATTTGCTTAAAATCTTTAATAACATAAAGTTATTGTACTTTTCAACAAAAAAAATGTTTTGTACTAAAATACCAACTTAGTATAAACTTAATAATTCAGTTTTTAAACAAATGAAAACCCAAGATGAAAAAAAAATCAAATTCCATCATGAAATAACTTATTTTAATGCTATAAATATGTTTCTTGCATCGAATAATATGTAATGTTTTATATTACTAAAGTATGATGATAATAGTACATAAGTAACAAGTTGAAAAATTATTGTGATGGAACAAAAGTATTTCATTCACATTGTAATCATTGAAAACTTAAAACTGGAACATTTTAACTAAATATGTATACTTTTAAAAAATTACACGAGAAATTTTAAAAAAAAGATCAACAGACATTCCTTTTTGAAAACGTTCAGTTTCATAAAAAATTTCAGAACTGTTATTGTTAGGTCAGGATGTACTTTTTAGTCAAGAACCTAACAGTAAATTTAAATACAATTTTTAAACATAAAATAATGCTATGTTAGAATACATCATGATTCAGATAAATATTATCAATCTGATATTGAGATCTGAGTTAACTTATTTTATAATGACCGTATATGAAGTTAAAAAAAAAAAAAAAAAAACATTATCAGTACTTCTCTTCAAAAACAATTTTAAAAAAATTCCATTTTAAAAATACACCTTCCAAATAATTTTAACTTCACATTGAATTTTAAAAAAATAATTTCATAAAAATTCCAAAATGCAAAAAGATACATGTGTAAAATCCAGATGATTATTGAAGCCAAACTAGAAAAAATATCATAAAACAATGATTGGATGGAAGCAATTAAATATAAAAAATTATTAGTAGAAGTTTCAACTGAAATTGTACCCACTTTCTAAGTCAATGGGAATTTACACAAGTACCCTTGAGAAAAAAAATAATTAAATTTAAATCACACAAAAAAATTTGTAATGATCTTTTAAAAAGCAATATTTAATTTTTGGAAATCATAATATAATTGAAAATACATAACTTACACCAAGTTTGCAACTACGTATCTTAAGATAACCCTGCTTCACAATATCACTGATATCTGTTGCCATCTCTCACAAACCATACTAAGTAGGATCAATGAAGCAATACCTGGAAATGTATACAAACAATGTTTTAATGCTATACTGATGCATTTATTTTGATATTTATGAAATACTATTGAAAATGAAAAAAAAAAAAAAAAAAATGTAAGACCTTTAAACATATACTTCCAATTCTGTAACATTTAAACATGTACTATATACATGATTTGATTTTTTCTTAATAAATACCTACTCTTCTTTTATTAAACTATAAGATGTAATCCTATCTTGAATATTATTTATAAAAATAATAGACTGATCATAACTGTATGCATCAAAAATAATTTTAAAATTAATTTTAATTTATACTTTTTGCACAACTCAGTATTAAAATTGATAAAATTATTAATTAGCCAATTTAATTAAGTCGCCAGTTATTAGTTCATAAATAATTATCTACTAGATAATGAAATATTTATCTCACTCTATTGTGCAATAAACAGTGAAATGAATACAAATAATTTGGTTTTATTTATAATCAATACAAATTAAATTTTCACTAAGATATACATGTATAAGATTAAAACATACAGATCATACAAAGAGTTAAAATACAGAGGCTTTATACAAAGCTTTTCAGTTCAGAAATCATTGATATCAATTTAGAATTTTAAAAAATTATACTTGTATATAAAATACAGATACAATGGCAAAGTTTGGTGACTTTTCTTAAAGGAAAAAAAATTTATGATTCACAAAACAAAGTTATTTATTGCATTATACACATAGACATTGTTGACATTTCAAACACTTTTTTTAAGTTTTGAGCTTTTAAGCAAGGTTTCTGTTCTTTTTCTATCAATGGAAATTTCATTGCTAATATAGAATTAATAAAGATTTAATAATAGAATAACAGTTCCATTTAGTTTTCTGATCTTAACACTATATAAAGATGTGGTATCAGATTATTTTCTGAGCTTTTTACTGCCCCACTTTGCTGACCACCATATTTTTTAAATGTGTTTACATGTAAATGTCAATATCTGGATTTAAAAAGTTATACAAGTGAATCACAGTTCCAGGAACAAACCACATTACAGCAATTTGAGGTGGGCCATGCCCCGATTTTTTTTATTGTACCACATGACAGAACCACACATTCTTTCAACATATTTTGTGTATGAATACCAGATGTTTGATCAAAAAAATTGTATTTATCATTATTAAGTGACTGAAAATTGCTTCTTCAAATTTCTTAGTTTTATATCACATCTAAAAGTCTGAATAGATTGTTCATCCATCTCATACATTCAAGAATTTTTACTATGAATGTACAATATTACAATTCAAGATTTGAAAAAGGAAGCGCCCTATTTTCCAGGCATATGGTTCCAAAGGATACTTGTTGCAGAGGTACTCTGTTTTTATGCCAGAAGAACAGACTTGGGTCAATTTCAACTAATTATCTATTAAATTTTTGCATTAGATGTAGGGTACACACTTCTCTCATGTAACTGTTTGAATCAATTGTTGCACTTTCAGATATATTGAGTTGTTTGTTAAATCATATGATGTAAGTTAACTTCTCTGCCCAAGAGTACATAAATATTAACTCATTTGTAAACGGTATGCAGGAATTGTAAAACTAAGATAGAGCCCCTTATTTTTGCATTTTACATTACACCTCCAAATTATATCATTGTTAACATACAACTTCATGTCATGGTCACTTTCACATACTTGTTTGTCCAACAGAAAGACAATGTTCACGAGAAAAAAAATTTGTGTAAATTATATTGTTTGATAAACTAAAGATTTTTTTTTTTTTTTTTGTTAATAATACATTTAAAAAAAAGTGATTTTATCATTCCAATGTGAAATCAAGTGACAAGAGTTTTACAATACAAAGGCTAAAAAATGGTAAAAAAGAAAAATCAAAAATTTTAACAAACACAGAATATATCAATAATATAATTAAATATTGTTTCTTTAACACTGTATATAAGCATTTGGGAGGATTTTACAATCTATCTTAGTGATACACTTGGACATTCTGCAATTCATCATTGGAAACAGCTACAACAAGGAAGTACCAATTTTTGTTTCACTTATTTATGATAAAAGAGTTGTTAAACTCATTTGACAAAGGAAATCTTGCATTTCCTTCCATTATTTGAGCAGAAAAAAAAATACATGAAAGAAATTTTTAAATTGAATAAGCAATGAAATCTCCATCCACAGACATTTTAATATTATACATGAGCAAAAAAAGAGCCTGTATATTAAAATATCTGAGAAATAAAGCAGAATTAGCCACAAATAAAATAAATGTATTAAAATATATACTTTAAAATGAAAATTAAAATTATACAAGTTAATTTATAAATTACGAAAAGAAAAATTAAAACTGAGAATTTATAATTTTTTAAATTTTCTCAAAACAAAAGTAAATTTCGAAAAAGAAAATTCAATACTATCAAATGAAATAAATGAAAAAAAAAATTGCATAAAATAGCTGAAATCAAATTACAAAGTATTTATACACTTATACAGTATTTATACAAATACATAAATGCACAATACATTTCAAAAACATCGAAAACTGTTAAACTCAATACAGCTTATTTGATAACATTAAGACATACACAGAAGTGCAACATATTTTACTTACCAGCAAAGCATAATCCTTTATAAATATCTACATAGCAGGAAAACAGAATGAACTCATTGTCTGACAAAAACACAGATTTTAAGTCTTCATGGAAATTATTTGCACAAAAACTTATAATGATGAATATTTACCACAGCTAAAAAAGAAATCAATATTACAGTAATAAATAAAACTAGGAATAAGTTATATAATGAAAGAAATTAAATTTATCAGTCAGCAGTTGAATTTAAGACTACATTATGTAACAGAACAATTTATTAATTTAAATATATTTTTTGGATCATTAACTGTAACATAAATATTTAGTACCTATAGTTATAATGAATAATTAATACTTAAAATATACACAGTAATAGAAAAAAAAGTTTCAATTTAAAAAATGCAATTCTTGGATTTAAAATCAACAATTGTTGTTACATGTGTATCACATACAGTATATAGCATAAAAACAAAATTTATTTCAGAAGTTTAATTTTTCTGCATCAAAAACTAAAGAAAGTTCAAATATCTTGAAGAATACTAGAATTATAAACAGTTAATTATAACAGAATTATAACTGTCCATAATGAATATGTGTGCATCCATATATATATCCTTAAATGTAGCAGATTTTTATTTTACAAATCATAAATATGATGATAACTGGTTCATCAATAAAATTTGAATCATATTTAATAACAAATATTTTATTTTAATACTGACTACATGCAATTATATATATATTCTAACAAGACATTCACTAGTTCAATACTAAAAAAAATTTGTCACAAATAATTCTAACTTTAATATTTTTTAAAAAAATTCATGAACATGGAATACCTCGAATGTTATTCAAAATTTTATCGCCTTTTCATACAATTGCTGAGCTTATAATAAATTTGGTTCACAAAATCACTTTAATAACAATAATAATAAAAAGGGCTTCAAATAATACTTTTTCCCATTAAAATAGGTCTATTTATCATTTGTTTTTTCATGAAATCAGACAAAATACAGAATCTACGTTTCCATTAATCAACTTACACTTAGCATTTTATATCCTCTTTATATTTCTCTAGATATTTATTCACAGCATTCAATATTAAATGACACAAATTCGCATAAAATAAGATTACTCGAATTGGAAAGATTTAAACCAAAATAAGAATATAAAATCTCTCCAATTTTGACACGTTTGATCTATTTAGCTGTATATGAACTCTTAATTACCCAAGTTCAGGTCAAGCAGCTACTTCAGATTTCCTACTGAAGGAACAACTAACCTTGAAAAGCTTCACTTGACATTCTTGATTGAATCTCAGAAAGATACAGTTTGTTTATCAAGTTTTTAGGTGCAAGTAATTTATCACAAACAGCTCAAAATTGCTATGAAATTTGTTTATTATTTTATTTATTTATTACAATGTTCTCCGAGCCCTCCGAGTCGAGAAATCCCCGTTGCCAAAATCGGGAATCTTATAATCAAATGTTTATAAGCCCCTAAAAATAGTCATTTAGAAAGATTCTTAGAAATAATTTATGCTCAGATTTACCTTTGTAAAATGTATCTATTTATTATTCAAATTTGTGGCTTTTATTTTTTCACAAAATTATCTTATTATAAAAATTAAGCTTCATTATAAAAATAATATTGAAATATTTTCTGTTATTTATATTCAGAAAATTATCTTCTTTAAAACTGTTGTGTTTAAATTAACACTTTGAAATCTAAACAAATAAATTTTAACTTTCAAAATAATCGATTCCTTACGTTCGATATCTGATACATTTGTCACATGGTTGTGCAATAATTGCACAATGTTGTGGTAACTGGAATCAACTTATATATCGGAGGCTTGTGAAGTTCGATTTTGACGTTCTGTAGGCGGATGCAATCTAGAGTTCAATGTAAGTTTCTTTTTTTCCCTCCGTAATATGTATGTCTTAATATTTCTTGCTTTAGTTATAACAAAATGTATATGCAGCAAAAAACCATTTGGTTTGATTTAGTGATATCAGTGGATATGAGTATTATAAGAAAATATGGTTTTGAAATGCCTTTTAAATTTTAATTCATATAGAGAAAAATACCAATTCTAAATACTAACAGTACCTTCAAATATTTTTTTCGCTAGATATATTGTTTCGCAATTCTTTCAAAATGTTTTACTGCTTGAAATTATAAATTTTTTATTAATGAAAAGTTTTTCAAGCTTTAGTGTGAGTTAGTAGTGATTCTTTAATTGCAGTGTTTATAATGGGGTTTAAAAAATTCTGACTATGACAATTTAAGAAAGAAAAATTCGACTTAGAAGAAAAAACAATACGTTATTTCTAGTGTAGTATGTCTGATTGTTTGCGTAATCGTTATGAATTGCCACAATTCGAGAAGATGAAATTTCAAGTGTTTTTATAAACGAAAATTATTTCACATTCACAAATCTGAAAAATTTAAGAGATTCTTTTAAGTATTTTATAAAATTTTTATTTATAAAAATATGTATGGTTAATGATGAATTACCATCTATCAGGAAAGATTATTACTTGAATTTTGTAACAAAATATCAAGTATATAGTCTTGCACTCAACAAAATTTCTCTGTTACTTAACTATTTGTTAAAATTTATACTAGCTTCAGTGATACCACAAAAATATTTGTTGAGTTTCTTTATGTCTGCATTGCTTAATTTTAAATTAATTACTGTAGAGGAAACAACTCTGCAGTGTATAATTGGTTTATTTACACAAATTGGAAAAAAGAAGAAATGTTTTTTTTAATTTGATTAATGAAAATTGGCACAGCATAGCCTGCTTTGGCTCTTGTGCCATAAAACCCCACTATCACTCACCCATTCAATCAATGAAAAATTATTCAAAAGATTATAAACAGATATATATTTTTGAAACTTTCCTAAAATGTTGAAAATAAGCTGCCTCCCAAAATTGAATTTTTTTTTTTTTTTTATTTTAAAAAGGTACTTGTAATGTTCATTTAAGCCAAATTTATCCTTAAAAACCTAATGTTGTTTAATAACCTTATGAATACTAAGTATCCAGTAAAATTATATTAATATGTATGTAAACAAAAGATATGGGAGAGGCATATTTGTGAAGTTATTTGCTAAAACATTCAAATTAAGTTTAAAATGAGAGGGGGTTGAATTTAGAATGAAAATTTTAGTATTGAATTGTTACGTAAAAATAAAGTAATTTTGTATTCCTTCACCGTTTATCAATACAATATATTTTTAAAAAAATATTCTAGACCTGGTTGGCAAATGAAGATCTCTTGGTTGTAATAGTATATTTAATGAATATGTGTTTTTCAGATAAATGTTATTTAATTAGATAAAATTTCAGCTCATTTGTGACACCAGTGACAGCATTGTTATATTGGAGAGAAAAAATAAAAAATCTTAATATGTATTAAACAAAACTCTATATCCTTGTTTCACATTATTTATTGCTTAGAAGAATTAAATTCAAATGTTGACATCTGAAATTTTAGTTTTCTTTCTTTTATTATTTTGCAAAAAGTAAATTTATTTAATAAAAGTAAATGTATTATAATTTCGAATTTGTTTTAAATTTATTATTAGTTTGTTGTTTATAAAACCATTTACATAAATTTTTATTTAATTATTAGAAACTTATTGCTTGTTTTAAAATTAAGTTATGAATCTGTTTTTGTAACTTATTATTTTTGTATTTATTGTAAATTTATGTAGCTAATCAGTTAATATTATTCAACGAACAAAATGGAAAAAATTCTTTTGGTTAATATCGGGAATAGGCTGTCCCCTTGTTGATTGCTGACTTTTGGGAGCAATAATTTATGTAGGTCACTGTAACCTTAAGCATACTCAATGCTGAAGTCACGCATGTTTGGCAACCTATTTAGGAAGTCGCCAATCTCCTAGGGTCACCCTATTCCCGACTTTAACCAATTCTTTCTTTTAAAATACAAATTTTTGTTCATCTGATAGTTTATTGTTGTTAAACTTTGTAAACTTTAAACAATATCTGAACGAACTGCCATCTTAAGGAGGTTATTTATTTTTAGATGTCTGAAAAAGGAAAAAAGAAAGCAGTAAAGGTTTCACCTAGTAGTGATTGTATTCAGAACGATAGTAAAAAGCCGTCCATGAAGACAGCTAGTGATGTTATTTCTAGACTTCAATGGGATGATTCTCTTGATCAAAACAAATTTTCTGTTGGATATTTAGATCGATTTGATGGCATAATAGAAAAGCCTTTCACTTCTATAGATTGGAGAGACCCTTCTATAGTTGACAATCATACTTTGGCTATACCAAAGCATAGAATTCAATATTTTAAATACCTTTCTAGAAAAGTTTGGGATAAAAGGAATAGAACTGATATTGTGTTTGGATCAACAGGATATCCTTTAAGTATTCATGACTTTATATCTAAAGTTGATAATGATTTGTTACATTTCCATGATGAGGAAGACATTGATATTGACTATCCATTTCCTAAGAATAATACTGTTTCTGATTATTCTGACGAAATAACTAATGATGAAGATATTGATATGACTGGGCGACCCAATTTTTTCATTGCTGCTAGAATAGAAAGTGAAGATTCAGTCTCAAAATTCAAGGAAGTTTCAGATTATATCAAATCAAGGGATGAACTTATAGGTGAATGCTGCATTCCTTCTGCAATGCTCCATATGACTTTTTCCATTCTTAAACTTGATTCTCCTGCAGATATATGTGATGTAGTGGCTGCAATGCAAGCTGTATCTTTACAAAAATTACCTTCAGTTACTTTAAATCTTGAAGGCTTGGATAATTTCCATCATAGAGTACTATATTCGAGAGTTGAAGACAATGAAAACTTATTGAACTTGAGAGATGCCTTAATAAATGAATTAGTATCCAGAAATGTCTGTATTACTGATAGATTTTCATTTGTGCCGCATGTAACTGTTGCAAAATTGTCTCGGCCTGTTACTAGATTGCGTCACAGTAAATATATAGATCAGTACTTGTACCTCAAATTTGAAGATGATGAATTTGGCTCTGAAAAAATATCCAATTTATACTTATGTGAAATGGGAGCTTCTCGCAGAGAAGATGGTTTTTATAAATGTGTCCATGAAATTTCTTTAAATAATTAACTTTTCATGTTTTTCTACCAGTGCTAGTCAAAATAAATCAGAAAAATCAATGTATAATTTATTATTAGGTTATTGTTATATTCAACTGTAACTTTACATATAAAAAAAATTTTGTACATAAAATATAAATTTTTTTCATATTATGTATGTATGTCATTATCATAAAAAATAACTGTATTAATTATAAAAGTATATTATGTTTTACTTTAAAAATTGTCATTTTCTTAATAAATTTTATTCCCCTTCTGTTTATTTTTTGTTCCTTTAAAACTATCCTGATATATATGTGCGTCCTAACATATCATGCTCAAAAATACAGATATAACAAATTTTATATTGTTTATCAAACTGGAATTATAAATATAATGTCTGAAATGAAGATAAAAAGGAATTGCAGATGTGTTTCTTTTTTTTTTCAAATGCATGATCATTGAAAAACTTAAATATTTTTTTGTAAAAATAATTTAATTCACTGAGAAAAAATATTAGATAAGCTTTTTATGAAGTTAATTTCCATATATATATATATATAAATTTGTTAGAGATATATACTAATCAATTTTTAAAAATTATTCTTTTCAAAGCTATTTAGTTCCAAATATATACGGCCCTTGTGGTGACCGGGTAGAATAGTCCCACTGTAGATCATGCATGTCATAAGAGGCGACTAAAATGGGTACCCAGCTTCTGGGGGTATAGCCGGGCACCCTGGCCCTGGGAATTATATCAGGGACTTGCCTTCTTTAGGTTAGTACGGGCATTATGACCCTGAAACACCCTAGGGATATTTTTCTTTCCCATTGAGTTTACTGTATAAGTAAGCACGAGTGACTCACTCCCCAAGTTACCCTAATAATCCTTCTCTATTTTCAGCCCTTCTTGCCCACCAATTTTTTGTCTTTTAATCAATTTTTCACGTCTAGACCACAGTTAAATCTTTTTTGGTGCAGCATAGCCACATCTGGCTCTTGCGCCAATAACTTTCTTGTTTTCACTCACTCCAAATATGCACTCTAATACATTGACTATTTGATTTATTTTTCAGAGATATTCAGATTGCAGTTTGCTCCCTTTGGAAAATGAAACTTAAATATATGCCTATATATTATAATTTATGTAAAATATCACTTTTAGCTTGATGCTTTTCTTCGTTCTCTCATATATATATATATATATATGTATGTTTGTGTATGCATGCTGTGAATTCTCCTGATTATAGTTTCAATACATGTAAAAATGCTTTCCTTCAAAGACCTGTATTTTGATAGTGAAATACAAAATGTCTTTTCATATTTGATATAAATAAAATTTTTAATTCACCTAAAAATGTATTAATTTTACCAAAAGTTAATAAGTAATTAATCAAATTTTCTCTCTCTCAGTAGTTAACAATCAATACCTGTATGCATGCTGTATTTTACATTAAATTTTTATCTGCTAAATGTAAGCTATCCTTATGCTCAAACCTTTTTAATTGCTTTATGCAGGTTTTTGTACAATATAATACTTGTATTTATGTCCTTTGTTTAGTCATTATAAAATAGAATGTGAAGCATATAAAAGTTATAAGATTATATCATAAATTTTCATATTATATGTTGTATTGTTGATTTTTAAGAGTCTGAAGGTATTCTGTTCTTAAAGATACATTTTTTCCCAAAAAAATTATCAGGAAATCGTTCTTGTCTTTTTTAGTTATATTTATCTCTAATTTGATTTCACACCAACATACATGTTTTGTGACAAAGAAACTTTTATTGAAAAATATGTTAAATCCTTTTTTAAAGTTGTATAATTTTTACTCATAGAATTGAATTAGCTACTCTATTTTTTGGAGAAATATGCATCTTGGGACACGGTGTGTTCCAGTTTTATATATAGATACAGATTGTTGGTTGTGAAGTTTATTAAATTAGTTCTATTCAACACAAGTTGTAATTTTCAAACTCTCTGCTGAATGATCCTTAAAACATGGTGTTTCAAGTATAGAATTTGCAAATTTTTCTGTATTTCTGTAATGGAAGCTTATTTTGATTTGTATTTTTTTAACTGCATCTGAGTTTTGAATATGATGAAATTATTAACTGACTAGATTGACTGAATCCTCATGAAATATGTTGTGCCAAACTCAAGGTGAAGATATTCAATTTTTTGCAGTTAAAATTTATTTAAAATTCAAAAACAAGAAATACTCTAAAACAGTTTAAAAAGTGAAAGATGTTTGGTTGGGGATTTTCTCCTACTAACTCCATTAAACATAGTGTATACAATTTAAAATGTTTAAAGCGAACAAAGTTATATGCAGAACATTCGGTCAAAATGCGTCTTGTGGATAGTTGAAAACACATTGGCACACATGGGGAAATCCTCCTTGAGAAAGAGATGTTTGTGTGACCGATTCACAGACATGTCAAGATAATGTCTTGTCTTCGCAATATTAATAAATGCCAAAGAGAATTTATGGTTTTCACATGATGTAATTTATTTACTATTTCCAAATTCCATTGATCCTACCAGTGGCCACAAATGATTGATTTAAAATATTTTAAGTATATATATATAATTGGAGTATGGAATGGTGGGAGATATTGTACCTGTTGCAGATTCAACAACAATATCAACTGTTTTATTTTCCTTGATATGAACATGAGAAGGTATCCAACAAAATATCAATTGAATGTTTTCAAGTGTAAGGTTATAAATTTTGTTTTAGTGTGTCAGTGAGCGATTTAAAGATTGCAACACACTCATGGAATTTGTGAATAAAATAATTTCTTTTTTTCGTGTCTACGTAACAAGTTTTTCAATGCCTTATTAATGGCGAAAATCTCCGCTGTAAAGACAGAAGATGAAGTAGAAGTGGATTGACTATTAGATAAGAGCGGTCAACAGTATTCATTGACTGGGAACCATCTGTGCAAATATGTATAAAAGCAGCATTTTGTTCTGTGAAGTAATTAAAAATTTGAATAAAAATATTTTCAGCTGCCTAATTTTTAAATTCATTTTTAAAATTAAAACTGTGTTTGTGCCAAAGAGAAGAACTCTCGTTGATTTTGAGGGCCGCAGTAGCCTAGTGGTCAAGGTCGTGGACTTGCGGCCGGCGGTTTTCGTTCAGTCGCGGGTTCGATCCATTGGCCGCCGTGTAGCCGTGGCTGATGCACGTTAAATCTGTTCGGGGCCCAAAGTCCTCCCGTTGGCGTGGTGTGGATGTTAGGAGAGGGAAGTGCCAGCTCAGGTGTCGTCCTCGTCACTTGACCGTGGTTCAAAAGTTACCTAGATCCGTCGCCAATAGCCCTCGTGCTGCTTCTAGTACGATGTTAATAAAAACTAGTTGACTTAGATTACTGAGATGTTAAAGATTCCATAGCCCTCGTTTAACATATGTATTCCGTGAAATGAAGGTATGGATAGTTTTTTAGCAACACATACAAACTTTTATTTGGAGATGATAAAAACTATTCATGGCCACCACCTTAAAAGGTGTGGTGTGATTCTAATTTTTTTTTTTTTTTTTTTTTTTGAAGGGACGAAACATGTAGCTTGAAGCTGTCAACATAATATAAACTGAATAGGAGATGCTCGAAAGTCTCCAAAACCAAGTTTTTGTTTTGTATGATGTATGGTGTTCAGTTTGAATAAATCTGATTTTCTGGCTGAACGGTACGCCACGCTACCATAATCTAATTTCAAATGGATCAGAACATGATACATTCTTAAAAATCAAATGTGACCAGAAGCCCTTGAAGAATGCGATAAAACTGTTAAAAGAGTTCAGTGATTTTTCACATCATTTCCGAAATTGTAAAATATAAGAATTAATCGCTAGTTTTTGGTCAAAAATATTTCTGAAAATCTTACTACTACATTTATTAAAATGTTGTTTTGAATTTCTGGATCCGAATGAAGCGTCCTTTTCGACAGAGATACACACAAACAGTTTTTGTCAGAGCAAAACAGCAACCGATTTCATTTGTCCGTTTTGTTTATGGCCTGCTGAAGTTGTCTCTCAATACTATTCGTTTCTATTCCCATGCAAAAAATTTGCTGGTCGTCAACGTATAAAAGAGCGGTCACAGATTGTAGGATGCTCGGAATAGTATTAATTTGTACTATAAAAAGGGTAACACTCCCTTGTGACACCCCTTCTTGATTAAAATGGGCCGCGGTAGCCTAGTGGTCAAGGTCGTTGACTCGCGGCCGGCGGTTTTCGTTCAGTCGCGGGTTCGATCCTTGGCCGCCAAAGACCCGCCGTGTAGCCGGGGCTGATGCACGTTAAATCTGTTCGGAGCCCAAAGTCCTCCCGTTGGCGTGGTGTGGATGTTAGGAGAAGGAAGTGCCAGCTCAAGTGTCGTCCTCGTCACTTGACCGTGGTTCAAAAATTATCGAGGTCCGTCGCCAATAGCCCTCGTGCTGCTTCTAGTACGACGTTAATAAAAATCTAAACTAAAACTTCTTGATCAAAAATATCTGAAAAACGTTTTAAAAAAATTCATCCAATTTTTTGTTTTAACATTAAGAAAAACGATGTTCTAAAAATATTTGAATAAAAATTGGCTAGTTACCCGTTACGTCATAGTCATGTAAGTTTTTTAGTATACATTCCTCTAAGTGGATCGTTTGCCTTTACAATATCAAAAACCGCAGAAACAAGGTGCTTAATTTATATGAAGGCAACTCTTATCTCGGTCTCAAAAGCAACTAGGTAAGGGTCGGCAACCTGCAGCTCTCCGGTTCCATACGAAAAAATTAATAATTTACCATCAAAAACCTCAAAAAATATATTTAAGTACCTAATTTTTCCAATAGCTTCTATTTTCATAATCGTTAACTACAAATCGCTACGCTTAACATGGCCGTAATGAGATAAATTTGAACTATTGTTTTGTTCTTATAGATGAAACTCCGTTACCATGTTTATCTTTCAGCCAATTACATTTCATTTCCGTCTCACCCGAACAGCCACCGTCTAGAGCCTAGGCAACATGTTGTCAGTCAGTCATCCTCGGATAACGCGGTCGACGTTACATTGCATATGTGTTAATTTAATCATTAGCGTTTTTTGCATGTCTATTCGCTTATTGTTTCAAGAAGAATATGATTTAGAAGCGAATTATCTTCTCAAACGTATGTACGCGTATAATATAATAAAATCAGTAACAGAAATGGATTACATGTCTGAGGATCGTGTTAAACAAAGTAATAATGATAAATAAATTGTTCGAATAATTTTACATAGCTAAGAAAAATTTTAAAAAATCATTTTTTCAACTCCGCCACCAGCATGGCATCTGGTAAGAAAAAAAGAGAAGAACTGAAGAAAAAAACGGAGAACTCAATCAGGATTAGACGTAGTCGTTTGCATTCATAAGCAACACAACAGATGGCCTTCCGACCTATCTCATTTCCCACGAAAAACTCGCACACAATAAGAAGTCAAATTTGGAGAGACACTTCACTACAAAATATAACCAATTTTCTGGTAAATATCCAACCTGTGACGCACGAAAAAAAGCTGTTGAAGAGCTGCAAAAAAAAATTCTAGTCAATTGCCATACTAAGTAACTGGAAGTAATCTTCCAATAAAATACATCTGGCAAGCTTTGCAGTATCATTTGAAATTACAAAAAAGAGGAAAACCATTCACAGATGGTGAGTACGTCAAAAATTGTTTTGTGCGTGCATCTGAAGATTTGATCCGTTATTTTAAAAACAAAGCAGAAATCATGAAAAAAATCAAGGATTTACTATTATATGCTAAAACAGTACAAGGTAGAACCGCTAAAATGTCTTTTCAAATGAAACACATATGCAAGTGGAACACATTCAACTAGCTTCTGCTTTATCACTTGCTATAGATGAGCCTTGCGACATAAAAGACACGTCACAAGTTATCCTTTTCGTCAGGTATATATCGTCCCAAGGTTCAAAAGAAGAAATGCTAGGATTGCTACCGCTCTCAGGGCAAATTGCGCAAAAGATATAGAATAATTCGAATTAAAAACCAACGTTTTTAAAAACAACGTTTTTATATGGCGGCAAAGTTTATTAAAAAAATTATTGAAATATTAGTTAAAACTGGATGCAAATATCTAAATATTGCATTGTTAGGCAAGTAAGAACAGTTCCCAAAATTTCAGAGCTCTAGCTTGCTGGGAAGTTGGTTAAATTAACGATAGAAAACTTGATGACACAGTGATACACACACAGACAGATACACACCAAGTGAAATACATAAAAACGTTAAAACTAACTAAAATTAATTAATTCATCCGGTAAATTAAATGAATGGAATGCATTTTTACCCAACCACCCTTGGCGACAAGAATTACTTAGCGATATTTTGCTAAATGTGGCTACCCTGTTCCGTTTTACGGACTTAAGTTAAACAAAAAATAAAATAATAATATTAAATAAATAAAAACCAGCCAAGTTTGGAGCAAATTTTTGAAATCGCGCCAAGTGATTGGGCTAAACTGCATTATTAAAGAAAATATTAATTAAAACTTATCGCAAACGTCTAAATATTGCATTGTTAGGCGAGTACGAACGATTCCCAAAATTTCAAAGCTCTAGCTTGATGGGAAGTTGGTTAAATTAACGATCGAAAATTTGATGACACACACACACACCAAGTGAAATTCAGAAAAACGTTGTAAAAATGCCTGGCAGGCAATTGATATAAATAAAATTGTTTCCATAGTAACTGATAGAGCCAGAAGTAATACAGGAATACATAGAGGGGTAATATCTTGTCTTCAGAAAAAAATAAACCACGAAATTCTAAAGTTTCACTGCATAATTCATCAAGAAGTGCTTTGTGCCCAAACGTTTCCGGCCGAATTAGTCGAGGTCATGAACTTGGTAATTAAAATTATTAACAGCATCTTGGCAAAAGCACTCTACCATCGCCAGTTTAAATATTTCCTTGAAGAAATAGATAGCTAGTATTTTGACATACTTCTGCTCAATAAAAAGCAATAGCTTTCCAAGGGTTAAGGTATTGTAACGGTTTTCTTTGAGCTTGAGTGAAATAAAAACATTCCTCAATGAAAAAAGCATTGAACATCCCGAATTGGAAGAAGACAAATGGCAGCAAAAATTCAACTTCATTGTAGATACCGCAATGAAACTATATCTAAAACTGCAAGGAAAAGGCAACCCAGCGTACGCCTTGCTTGAAGAAGTAGTTTCTTTCGAAAAAAAAAATTACTTCTTTTTGTTGAAGATATGGAAGCGGTAAATTACTTCATTTTAAAAATCTGAAGCAATATCGCGATGAGACCAATGCAACTATTGACACGAATTACTTCAGCCTAATTTTAAAAACTTAAGGATGGATTTGCTGAGAGATTCGAGCAATTCAAAACAAACAAAAGTACTCTCGCGTTCATAGTAAAACCTCTCATCATAAATACAAGTGAGATCAATATTGAGCCATTTGAAATTGATGCTGAATCGCTTCAAATGCAATTGCTGGATTTGAAAACCAAAGACTTGTGAAGTGGCAAGTTCACAAAACTCAAGAGCAAATTGGAAGAGTTGGAGGTCCAGAAATGCATGCATATCGCGCAGTACAAGTGGTAAGCTCTAAAAGAAATTCCGCGAGTTGAGTCCCTCATATTCGGCGCATGGAATTGTCTTCCAGAATTCTACAGCGAGGAGAAGAACGTGGCATATGGAGAGCTGACGATCTTCGGGTCGACATATTCGTGTGAGCAAGCGTTCTCTTGCATGAATATAATAAAAAGCACAGTTATATAGCAATCAACTAACAAATAGAAATCTAAAGTCGTGCTTGAAACGTAAAACAACAAGTTATAAGCCAGATTTAATCAATATTTCAAAAAGCATGCAAAGCTAATGCTCCCATTGATGTAACCATCTATATATGTGTTTTTATATGAATAAATATTATTCCGTATTTAAAGTCGTTTGTTTTAAATCAAATATATATATGCAAATACTATAAAATTAAATCGAAAATTCTTAGTGACTCTTTAAAAACTGGAAACTTTTGTAAATTGTAACTTTTGGCTCTTCCGTTTCAATAGGTTGCCGACCCTTGAACTAGGTTATCAACAGTAGATGTGTGTTGTCGGAAGCCGCTTTAAGAAGGAGAAAAAAAAAATCGGTAAAAAACGAGTTTTTTAAACATGATTTTTTTTTTCACACTTGCGTAACATAATTTTTTATACCTTAAATTTTAAGAGCAAAGGGGAATGTTGAGTCAAATTGAATTTATTCAATAATTAGTTTCAATAAATTATTTTATTATTTGATGTTTATTAAATTTATCATCTAAAATAAAATATGTGTAAAAATTTTTTAGCTCAATTATGCACTATAAAGTTAACGAATATTCACTTACAAAAGAGGCAAAAGAATTCAAAATGCAATAAAAATTGACGACACATTTTGAAACCAAATACACATTGTGAGTGGGCTACTTTACATTTATCCATTTTTAACATTTTTTTTTGTTGCGATGCGCTTGGCATAAAATTTAGTTCTTTAAATATTAGTTTTAATTGGTTAATTTTATTAATTATAATCAAATTATCGTATTGTCATTCAAAACAATCGTTTATTAAAAAAATTCAGCTCAATTGAGCGCTTTAAAATGTAAAAAAAAAGCTTTTAAAGTTTTGACCCAGACAAAGCTACAATGTGAGTTAAAGAAAACCCATTTATAAATACGAATAAAGATTTGTAGCTCAAAAAGCATCATGTTAATCAATTAAGCTACATGTAATTAAAATTAAAGCAAACGATAAAAAAAATTAAAGTTCTATTTAAAGTTTTACAAAGAACAGATTGAGTCCTCCAAGGTGCGCTTTCTTATAATTATTATTAAATTACTCAATTAAACATAAGAATTAAAGTAAACTTTTCCGTTATAAAATTAAAGCAAACGATAAATTATTAAATTGAATATATTTAAGCTAAATGTAATTAAAATTAAAGCAAATGATAAAATTATTAAATTGGATATTATATCAGCTACATATAATTAAAATTAAAACAAACAATTCATTATTAAATAGAATATATTTACGCTAAATATAATTAAAATTAAAGCAAGTGATAAATTATTAAATTGAATATATTTAAGCTAAATGTTATTAAAATTGAAGCAAATGATAAAAACTTGAAAAGTGATCAACCTAAAACAATAGCCCCTAGGGTGGCAAAAATAGTTATATTTTAATAAATAATGAAATCATTATTAAAATCATTTGACCCCCCCCCCAAAAAAAACATTCCAAGAAGGAAGCCAAACTAAAAAAAAAAAAGGGAGAGAACGTAGTGTTTGAAATACTTGAGGCAAGAAAAAAAAGGCCACCTCACAATTTAGAATTCTGAATAATGTTATTTATTTTCAGTCATATATAGATTCCAGTTTGTTTTTGTTTGATAGTTTTATGAGATATAAAGCAACAATAACTATTATCCCCTTTTTCATACATTCTTTTAATTCAATAAATATCAAAACATTTTATCATTTGCAAGAATGCTCTGAAAATTTGTTTATTAGCCACGGTTTTCTCCAAAAATTCTTTGAAATTAATTTTTTGCTGTGGGTCTATTTTGAGAATATTCCACAGAAGATTTCTGTGGGAGGAGTATTTATTGCAGGTCAAAAGAATGTGTTCCAAATCACATACAGGTTCTACATTGTGTGTTATCATTTAAGTTGAATTTATGAAAAAGCCCTGGTGTTATAATCATTTTGCTGGTGATTCGAGTGATTAGTATTTCCTCTCTTCTATTTTTTGTCCATTTAGATATTATGTCAATGGTGGGGATGTTTCCTAAGATTTCAAAATATTTGCTTGAATAAAAGTTTTCATTAGTTCTTTTTATTTTGTCATGGAAAATATCGCTATTGATGTCTTCTGGGGCAATCCAGTCAAAGTACTCAATGGATTCTGTTCCCGATTTTGCGAGATAGTCCGCCTGTTCATTCCAAAAAAATTTCGAATGTCCCAGAATCCAAAGGAGAATCGTCCGAGTGCTAAATTGTGATTGAATGAAGATTTTACTGGCTAATCTCTGAATATCTTTTGGGGATTTTATTGTAATTTTTTAAAACTGATAGAACAGAACGGCTATCTGAGAAAATTAATAGATTTTCTTTTGATTTAGTGAAATCGTTTAGAGCTTGGCAAATGCTTCTGCTGTAAAAATCGAATTGATATGATTTACTCTGTAGGCGAAAGATGCATTTTTCGTGATACCTACTACTGATGTCATATGTTGATTATTTGATGCAACCGTAGCTATTAAGAAAAAAATCTCTGAATCTATGATTAATTATTTCCTCAAATTGCCCTTTTATTATATGACATATTTTGAAAATTAAGTTCGTTACTGATGAAAGCAGACATCAAAAATGTACACAAAAACAAGATAAATTTTTTTTAAGTGGTCGGGTACGACATTTATAGGGTACAGAAAACAATAGCCCCTTGGGTGGCTAATTATGATATTAAATTAAAATATTTAACATAAATGTATTAAAACAAGTTCTATGCAAAGTACTGATTTAGTCACCCAAGGTGCGCTTTTTTTTTATAATTATTATTAAATTACTCGATTAAATATAAGAATTAAAGTAAACGATGAAATATCGAGAAATGGACAAAATAAACTTTCCCGATATTAAAATTAAAGAAAAAGATAAATTATTAAATTGAATATTATATCAGTTACATGTAATTAAAACAAAAACAAACGATAAATTGTTAAAACTAAATATATTTTAACTTAATTCGAGCTGAAATTAACAGGAAACGATAATTTGTTACACTGAATATATTTCAAGCTAAAGGAAATTAAAATTATATGTAATTGAATATAATATAAGATACATGTCATTAAAATTAAAACAAGCGACAAATTTTTAAACTGAATACATTTTAAATTAATAGTAACTAAAATTAAAGGAAATTGTTAATTATTAAACTGAATATATTTTAAGCTAAATGTACTTAAAATGAAAGAAAACGGTAAATTGTCAAATTGAATATAAAAGAGTATACAAAATTTTTACATTAAACCTATAGATGGAACGGTAAAATTAAGATATTTGAATAATATTCTATTAATACTGAAAATTACCAAGCGTTTGTATAAAATATTCGAGCCAAAACCATTAAGTATAATTTGAAAATATATAGAAAAATTTAACATTAAGTCTATGGATTGGATAGAACCGTAAAATCAGGAAAATGAACATAGTTATAAAAAATCTAATTTAGATATTAAAAAACTGAAAAGGGATTAAGTTTAAGAAATGGTCCGGGACAACAATTTATAAGGTATCTAAAACTGTAGTCCCTTGGGTGGCTAATTAAAATTAAAGCAAAACGATAAATTGTTAATTTGAATTATCGTATTGTCATTCAAAACAATCGTGCGTGGAAAACTTCAGCTCAATTGAGCGCTTTAAAATGTGAGAAAAAAAAGCTTTTAAAGTTTTGACCCAGACATACAATACAGTAGAAGAAAACCCATAAATAATTAGTTTTAATCAATTAGTTTTTATTAATTATGATGAAGTTATCGTATTGTCATCCAAAACAATCATGTATAGAAAACTTCATCTCACTTGAGCCCTTTAAAATGTAAGAAAAAAGCTTTTAAAATTGTGACCCAGACAAAGTTACAATGTGAGTTAAGGAAAACGCATTAAAAATAGTACTTTTTTCCTAAATGAACTTAAGTTGGGCATTTACCATTTTTTCTAATGCTTTACACAAGCAGCTTTTGTAGGCTATGGGTCGATAGTTTGTTGGATCAGAGCTAAGTTTTAAAATAAAAATAATAATTGTATATTTCCATCAATGAGGAAAAGTATGCTTATTTTAGATCCTGGTATAAAAATTTTAAAGATTTTTGAGTGAATTTTCTTATAAATGCTTTAGTATTTGAGAAGTGATGTTCAATCTTGATGGTGATTTGTGAGTATGAGAGAGAAAGTTTTATAGTTCATGTAAAGCAAAATCAATATGATAATTCAAATTATGCCTCATGATCAAACTAATTTTAATGGGTTTTCTTCCACTCACATTGTATGTCTGGGTCAAAACTTTAGAAGCTTTTTCCTCACACTTTAAAACGTTCGATTGAGCTGAAATTTTCTATACTCTATTGTTTTGGATGACAATACAATAACTTGATTATAATTAATAAAAATTATTTGATTAAAACTAATTATTTAATTTAAACTTTACGCCAAGTTTCTCACCAAGTCGCCAAATCCATCGTCGTCAAGGTGAAAGGGTCATTGCTTAAACTCTCTTTTGTTAATTATTATTTTGTTAAAAAATGAGAAATAAATTTTTTAATTGAATAAAAAATATATTACATATCTTTTTCTTTATCAAGTTTAAGCAGTGATACTTCAAAATTAGGTGAATTAAATTTTAACAGCACCTTATCAAGCAAACCTGGATTTATCTTCTCTTCTTTTTTAACTATTAATTAAATTTTAAATTTAAATTTTTTTAAATTCAAATTGAAGTTTACTTCATGTCGATTCAGAAAGAGAATGAGCATAAGAGAACGCAAGTTATTCTTTGGTTACTGGTGACATCTCCATAAATCGATTTTTTCCTTAAAAAGAGAAGCGTTGCAGGGAAGCATCAACTCATGTTCACAACATTGCTCCCCATCTTCAAGACCGGCGAATGTTATACAAAATTTAAGGTATGAAAAAATTATGTTACGCTACGTGTGAAGTTTGAAAAAAAAAAAAAAAAAACATGTTTAAAAACTTGTTTTTAGTGTTATTTTCTTTTCATCTGCATTTTCTATGTTTTGAAAATCTCGAAGTAATTTTCTGAACTTGAAGTATGGAAAAGGAATAAAGCTATTGTGTTTGCAAGCTCTTTGGGAGATGAAATGGTTTGGTGACTGCATTCCGAAACTGGAATTTGTCTTTTAGTATAATTCTCGAAATACGTTTCACTCTTTTCAATAATTGTTTACTAGTCATACCGTTGTTTGCTTTTAACATACTTTGTGCAAGATTCTTTTGGGCTGCGTCGTTGGATTTTCCTAAAACTCGCCTTCTCTTGTTTGTATGGAATAAAATTTGTAAAGGTTGGATACCTTTTAAAAATATTCCATGACTTCCTTTGATTTGTATGAGCATCTCTGCATTCCTTATTCCACCACGTTTTCGGAGGAAGGAAGGGTACCTTTTTCAATCAAAGGAAGTCATAAGATATTTTTAAAAGGAATCCATCCCTTAGAAATTTTATTAAAATGTTAAATTTCAATTAACATGTTGTTGATGTTCTTTATAACCTCATCATCATTCGAATTTATTATTTCATCAGTAAAATTTGAGGGATGAGAAAAGTGATCAGTTAACCGTTTCATAAACATATCTATTGCTTGATCTGGGTTAGATTTACTTGCTCGATCCACCACAGATGGAAAGTGATCACTGTTTGAATGATAAAGTTCTATTGTCAATGGCCAGAAAGGTAAATTGTTAGGGGAACAAACTGCCAGTACTAATGAATGAAAAGTTCTTGTTGGTGAATGAAAATAAGTTGGTTTCGTGTGTGTGTGTGTGGCATGTGGTGTGTGTGTGTGTGTGTGTGTGTGTATGTCCAGATTTTAAAAAAAAACATTCTCTCTCGTTGCCAGGTCCTCCTTTATATACTTGACCCGCTGCTAAATCCCCATATCTGCTTCATGTGCATGTGCTGGATTCTTACACGCCCCACCTGAGAGTAAAATTAGTCCCATGTGGCTGATTTTACCACTCCACACACAAAAAAATCAATGAAACAGAAAATTCAAACACATGAAAAATAATATTTACATCATTCAATAGTCTTTCTGGTTGTTTTAATCAAAGTTCTTCAAAAGAAACACGTCTAATATAAAATTAATTGTCCACAAAGAAATAATAAATAATTATTTCCCAAAGAAATAATCCCACCAGAAATAACCCCTCTGATTTACTGGGTACTTTTCCTGTTAAGAGCTTAACCATTTCAACTATTTCGTCTAAAGATTTTACGCGTGAGGTTTGGCCATTATTTTGAGCTGCACTCTGATTAACGTTCCTTGATAATTCTATTTCCAAGCGTAATTTTTTTAATCGTTAATTGCTCTTGTTGTTCTAGCTATTGTTGCTCTTCTGTCTCTAACCTTTCGGTCGTAATAACTTCCAATAACTATCTTTCGCTTCTTCCTCTTTATAATATTTATTAGAGATTATCAAATCCCTCAAAACAATTTTAGACATAGACGGATCAGATGACTCATCCGTCTATGTCTCGCGCTAATTGTTTTAAGTCATTTTCTCTACTTCTGATAAGAAATTCCATTTTTAGAAGCTAAACCTAATGCCAAATTTAAATACAAGTAATACTTAAAAAAATGAACTAGTACATATTTAACAAATAAAAATAATACACTCAATTTTTTATGAGAGTACTCAAACTTTAGAAACCATTCGAATGATATATGCAATAAAACTTATTTATGACACATTTATTACCTAGTAAACCGCAGAGCATTTTTTAAAAACAAATTACCACAATATTTACATAAATCACAAAAGAATTATTGTTCAAATAATAAATCTTCTCTTATTTTTTTCAATCAAAAATATCCTTAATTATGAGCATAGGAAATAACCTCAGATTACATTAAATCATCAATAATTTGACAAAATAAAGTACTTTTCTTTAAAATGAAAAACTCATCTAGTATTAAAAAAAAAACATGCTGAATTCTCTTATTTACACTAATAGGAAGTTTACTCGCATATTTTTAACACATATTTTTCACCTACTCAAACATAAATTTTGTGCAATTATTTTAAACAACTCAAAGTAGGTGAATCCAGCTAATTTTCTTTTACACAACACACCAGTTTTTAATTTTTGAAACAACTTTAAGACAGTAGATAATGATTAGAAAAGCAAATTAATTATAAATTTAACGCTAGAACTCACATAACATATTTCATAAAATTTAAAATGATTCCCTTTTATTTCCAGACACAACAAATACAGCTATAATCTTATTATTTCAAGTACACAAGAATTCGACTAATTAGAATATTACAATATACCTATAAAAATTTCTTTTCCATATAATCGTTTTCATATTTTAACACAAATTAAACGTGACTGCATCCCATTATTCATTTAAATATTTAAACGATGTTTCAACTTAGGGGAACAATAGCCACTTATCTCGACACGAACGCTATTTCTATATTTGAACACCATTGGAATTTCTTTCGGAATGTTTAGGTCGCCGCACTTTAATCAGTATTTGAAGAACCCCGTGACTTTTATCCTTTAGCACATATTCCGTTGGTAGATGATTTCCTTTTCACTCGAACCATTACCGGGAAACAAGTGATCATCAACTTGAAAAAACACTGCCACGAATTTTAATCCTTGCCTGGAGATTTCAGCTCTTGAAATCGAATATCCACAGGAAACAAAATTATTCACACACTGGTCACTTCGAGATGATTTATTTCATTTAACATCTCATCAACTCCTCTACTTGATCCCACGTCTGACACCGCTGTTAGGTATTGGGTTCTTTTCTAAGATTGATGACCAGTGTGGTATTCAAAAGGAAAAATAATGATTACAACATTCAGTCCCGATTTCTTTATTTTCAGCATACTAAGAGACACATCACAAACAAGTCGATTCCAACCGATTCTGTTGGATTTTAAAAAAATACATCCTCTCTCGCTCACACGCAAGTTGCGCTTTCTTCGAGCGTCTATTTTGCGAGTGCGGCCTTCAAGCTCGTGTCATGATTCTAGTAGTGAAGACTTGACAATTGATGGCTTTTACACTTTCTGTTGGGTAGATTAGAGGCTATTGGTTAAAGGGTAAAATGAAAAGTTCCTATTGGCTGCTGCAGTTCATACTGTTGATTTTTGGTGAAGTAGAGTCTTTGTTTGTGTGAGGTGGTAGGATATGAAAGTCTTTTTTCTTATTGGATGCAGGAAGGCGGAGGGGAGGTATCCTATTGGCTACCCGTGTTCGTTGCGAATACTAAGGAGAAAAGTGGGTGTGGACTATCGATAAAGGCTACGAGGCAGTGGAGAAATACGTTTTTTTAAGAATAGTTAAGATCTGATTTAAATGTAATTTAGTTGAGTGGCGTTTTTGATGTTTAATGAAACTAGGGTGGTTGGTCTCACAGTTGATTGGATCACACTGGAGCACCTGAGCGTTATGCTGTTAATCTCCATGTCAGGTACAGAATTCTAAAAGAGCTTTATTTCGGCTTTTCCTGCCCAGAACTGCGTTTATGAATTTAATAAATTTAATAGTGTATAAAATTTGGAAAAGGAAGGGAATTTAATGAAAAAAGCATTTAGTTGAGTAATAATATGATGAAAGGCTACTCAGAGGCTGGAAGCTTTCTGAGTGGCTGACTTGAGTTGATCAGAGGAGAGTAGGGGTATATATCTGACTTATTAGCTGACCAATGGGGAGGCTGCCATTCAGTGTGTGTATGTGGTTTACTCGAGGTAGGAGTTTCTAGCATAGCTATAGACATCTGGTGATTGAAAACATAAATAAATGAGTGAAAATTAAAGTGTTTGCGTGAGGAGACAGGTGTTCCGAACATTCCGAAGTTCCTCGCTGATGTAGTGTGTTTTGTTTGCGTTGACTGGTTTTGAGGCCTGTTTGTGTGCGTGGAGAATATTTTTTGTGAGGAGGTTAACTTTCTCTTCAAGTTCGTCTTCCGTGTTGGATGGAATGAGGTTTAGTGTTGTATTTCTAAGTAATGTGCTTAGGAAAAGTTCCCAATTTGTGGAGACTTTTTTGTCGTTAATTTCAATTTTCATGTTGTTTTGGAAGTTTAAAATGATCGGATTGTGGTCTGATGTGAGTTCGGGAATCGAGGAAACTTGACATAGCCAATGAAAATTCCGGATCAGAGCGAAGTCTATTGTGAGACGGAGTTATAGCCGAAGCGTGTTGGTGTGGGTGGGGCTTTGATATCGTGTTCGTGTTGCTGTGTAAAGCTAGAAATTAAGTTACCTTTACTGTTATTATGTTTGCAGCCCCATTTAATATGGTGGGCATTTAGATCTCCGCATATGATGAAAGCGTCGCCGATTTGGGCAATCATTTCTAGGTCTTTAAGTGTGTCATTTACCCTATTTTGTTGTTTACCCTTGTCATTTACCCTATTTTGTCATTTGTTGGGGGAATGTAAAGTGAACAAACTACTGTGGCGTCCTCTCTCGGTGGAGTTAGAGCGACAATAGTCGCTTCTAAAGTCATCGGAGAGGGTGTTGGGAATTGCTTGTGTGGAAAGATGTTTTTAATTAAAAGAGCAGTACCTCCTCCTGTGTAATTTTGGTTGAGTCTATCATTTCAGTAAATAGTGTAGTTTGGAATTTTGAAATTTATTCCTAGTCTAAGGTGTGTCTCCTGTAGTAATATTATATCGGGGGAGTGCTTATCTATGAAGTCTCGTAACTCGACGGTACGAGGCTTAACTCCATTCGCATTCCATGATGCAATTCTGAGTCCGAAGTTGTTGTGACCCATTATCCAGAGGATGATGGGCACATGCCCTTATAAAAAATATCTAGTTTCTCGAAGTCGTCATTAGTCTGGGACATTCGATATGTGACTTCGAGTAGGTTGGGGAATTGAACAAAGAATGATCTGAGTTCTCCTATTGCAGAGAAAATGTCGTGGGAGCTTTTTTCTTTTTTTGTTATTATTTTTAGTATTTTGTTTCGGGGGTTCAGACTCAGAATTGGTCGTTTTTTCCTACTCGGATCTCCTGTCGAGTGGTTCGTCATTTTTTAAAACATTAGTGAAAGAGAAATCTTCCGTAACTGGTCTATAATTTTGAGTGTTTGACTTTTTGGGGAGTGTTTCTCCCTTTTTTTGGTTTTATTTTGGAGAAATTTGGGCACCCCTGCCACGATCCGACATGGATTCCGTCACAATTGATACATTTTGGATTTTCCATTTTTTCTTTTATTTCACATTCGCCTGTTTTGTGTTCATTTTCACATTTTAAGCATCTGGGCTTGAACTGGCAGTTTGCAGATGAGTGATGGAAAAAGTTGCAATTGTAGCACTGGGTTGCCCCAGGTCTACGTTTAAAGGAGTCTACAGTAATTTGTACTTAAAGTAAGTTGGTTAATTTGAAGATGTCCGGTGTATTCTCAGATTTTCTGATTTCAACTAGGAACATCGGTAGAGGATTTTTGGTTCTACGTTGTGTTAATTGCGCCACCTTTTGGAAGTGAAAGTCTCTATTTTTTAATTATGTTTCTATTTCAGCAATATCAGTGCTTTTTGGTAATCCTTTTATTTCTGCCTTAATTGGTTTAAAATTAGATGGTTAGATGATGTAAAATTCTTCACCTTTATTTTTTAAGTAGGATGAAATTTCTCGATGGTCTTGTTCGGTTGCTGTTTGAATTTTAATGTACTCTCCTGCTAGTTTCGCAGAAGATTGAGGGTGAGATCTGTTTATTTCTTGGAGAATTAGGTTGTAATTTGATTTAAACTTGAGCATTATTGATTGAATTTTAGGTGGCAGGGGCGGGAGATCCTTGTCGGTTTCGTTTGGGTCCTCTTTTTCCAGGATAGCAAAACTTTTTTTCAAAGGTAGGATTAGGGTGGTATTAATTTTCGTGTATTTAGTTTTCTTTTTTGTTGATTCTTCATTATTTTTAGTTTTAGTATTTTTAAGTATTGGTGGGCTGATAATAATATCAGCCACTCTTTTTCTAAGGTTGTTTATGTTTTGTGAAATTTTATGAGTGCAGTTCTGTTTTGTGCAAGGAAAAAGTGAAGAAAGCTCACCTGCAATATTTTTCATCTCTGCCTCGAGGGTCTTCCGTTCCGTGTCCAGGGCGGTCCATAGGGGTTGTTGAGAGAAATTTTTCTCTCTTTCTTCGATGATGATTAGGTTTTTTAAGTAGGTCTGTCTAGCCTCATCGCATTCGAGTTTTTTCTTTAGAAGTGAAATGCGATCGCGTTTCGTTTGGATTGTATCAATTTCAGTCTGGTCCGTGTCCATCGAATCCGTGGGAATGGCCGCAGTATCGCTCATACTCAACATCATCTCTTTCTACTACACAAGAGCGCTCGATCTTCTTAATCTTTTCAAAGATATCAAATAATTTGCTCTATATTGTACTTTCAAATAAATGGGTTTGCAGCAGAATCTTAAATTTCTTGATCAGGTCTTATGACGCCACTTGGTGTGGTATTCCACCAAATCCTTTCAGTTCTTGACTCAACAGAAAGTAGTTTTACTGAAAGAAAATTCGGCTTTTTTCGCTTTCCATCGAGCTTCTGCTCTCAGGGTGGTTGGTGTGAGTCTGAAAGGATTCTTCTGGTTCTTTTGGCACTTGGTAGAGGGATATATTCTTCTAAATTTATCATATTTTCATTTTCAGGGGAATGGAGGTTGTTGAAAAAGTTTATGGATAGTTTTTTTAATGTATTCTTTGAAGGTGGAGTTTCTTAAGGCTTTTCTGATATCATCATTTCTAGTGTACTAGTTTGCTTTTGTGATTAATCTTTGTGTGGAATTTAAGGATCGTTCAAGTATATCAATATTGGATTTGGCCTCATTAGACCAAACTGGCATCCATATGATATGATGGGACGTAAAATAGAGGTTTACGGAAGCAGCTTATTTTCTAATGTCATTTTTTAGTTCCGACATATTAAGAGGTAAAATGCACATTTCATTTTTCAGAACTTCTCACGCGTGAGTGTAATATGTTTATTTCAGATTAGGGATTTATCTAGAGTTACATCTAAATATTTAGCAGTGTTAGACCAAGGGATTTTTGTTTGGTAGAAAGTGGGAGGGGAGAACATTTTTCATTTTTCTTGTAAAAAGTATTGCTGTAGTTTTGTCCTCATTTATTTTAAATTTTCAAACATTAAAATATTTTTCTAGTAGAGCAAGATGCTTGTTGAGTGCGAAGGTGACAGATTTTGGATTTCTGTGAGAAGCAAGCACAGCTGTGTCATCAGCATACATGTTAAGTGCTATTATTGTATATGTGGGAATGTTATTAAGAAATAAATTAAATAAATAGGGCCCGATTAACGAGCCTTGAACCACACCATTACTAATTTTTCTAGGGATAGATAGTGTGTTATTTACTTTAACTTGGAATTCTTTCCCCGTAATGTAAGAGTAGATTAGGTGTATAAGTGTGTGTGGAAATGAGTATTTAATGAGTTAGTAGGTGAGCCCATCTAGCCAAACAATGTCAAATGCTTTCTGCATACCTAGATAGACTGCACCTGTTGTTTAGTGTTGTTAAAAACCTGATGATGATTATTTGCGTAAGTAAAGTCATTTAGTACTCTGTTGCTGCTAAATGTATTTGTTTTCTTTTTTGGGAATTTCGGGAAAGCTGAGCAGCCTCCGTAGGATGTGATGTGTCCAATTCCTTCACAGTTTATACAATTCGGGTTGCGAATTTTCTCTTTGATATTGCAATCTCGGATTAAGTGAAGATTACCGCACTTTAAACATCTGGAAGACATATGGCAATTTTCTGCCAAGTGATGGAAGTAGTTACATCGGAAGCATTGTGTAACTCCTCGTCCTCTATATCCTTCGACTCTTATGATCATGTAACATAGTCTATTTATGTTGAATATTTCTTGGGTTTCCTCTGTTCTAGGTAGAGTGACCAAGAAAATTAGGAGTGGCATTTAGGTTCTCCTGTTTTGTAGCTGGCATACTTTTATAAGGAAGAAACCTATGCTGTTGGGTTCCTCATTAATTTCATCCGTTGGTGTGTCCCCCTTGCTAGGCCTTTTATACAAATGTTCAATGGGCGTTCCTTATTAAGACATTCTTACTCAAAAAGCAAATGGGAGTGTCGCTTTGTTGACATCTCACGCTTTTCAAATCACCTAAATTCAATTATAAACAACGCTTCTAACAATTGCAATGTGGATCCGTATTTAAACATCAATAATATTGTAAGAATCTAGCACCCGCACCTTGCAGCAGATAAAGCAGATATGCGAATCTGGCAACTGATCAAGCATATAGAGGAGGACCTGGTAACGAGAGAGGATGATATTGAGATGGAGACTTCGACTTGATCGGTCGTCTACTACATCAGCTTATACTACTTTAGTTTTTCACACACTCAAGCAGCACTTTTTAGTGCTATTGTGCGAAGGTGCAGTTTAACTTGATTTTTCGGTAAAGACTGATAGGAGTATTGGATCTTGAATATGGAAATGGATTTCAATTCCTCCCGACCGGTTTCGCCAAGATCTACACCACCACGTTCTGCCTCCTCCCCCCCCAGCCATGCAGACCAAGGAAGTCTACGACACAAAGAGAATGCTAGAACAAGGGTTTGACATCTTGTGAGCACAACATGATGAAGCATACGCCTATCTATGCCGCATTGAAGAGAAATTCCAGGACACTACTAGTGAATTCTACCAAGGAGTATACACCATGTATAAGTCTGCTGAGCAAGCAAGAACCCAAGCGGATTGTGAGTACGACTCATTTCCTAACTGTCCTATTCCTGGCTGCCCCTACTACACTAAATTACCTAAATCACCTAACAAAAACAACAAACAAAAGCGCACAGACGAAGAAGGATACATTACCCCTCCTAGTCACAAACAAGCTAAAAAATCATTTTTAGAACAACACATCCTCCAAATTACAGAAATTAATAAACATTTAAAAAACTTCAAATTAACATACAAGAGATTTCAGAGAATTTTCTGCGTGAGAAAATAACAGAGGAACCCGTCCCTAAACTCAAAGAAAATTACCGCCACCTGTAATGCTAGAAATTACTAATAATTACAGAACCCAGCTTAAGGAACTCTCTCTGATTTTTGAAAACTTAAGAACTAAACTGTCGGGTGAATACATAAAGCTGTACGTAAGCACCCCGGATTAATACAGGCAACTTATCAAATACCTACGAGACTCTTCGAAACTCGAACACGAATATTACGTAATTAAATGTCTTCTAAAATTGCTTTAACGGTAAATGTTAGTGGTTTATTTATCAGTTAAATTTGTTTCCTGGAGGGCATCTGAATTGGGATTGTTTTTATTGATGATACCCTTTAATTTTATAATTTCCATGCCAAAGACGAAATAGAAGAATCATCATTCATTATCATCTGTCTTTTAAAATGTAAACTCTTAATTTATCTTCCTCATCAGGTTTACATTTGCTTATAACCTTTTTATTTTATTATTTTTTGCAATTGTATTTGGCTGCCGTTAAAAAATTGTTTCTTGCGGTACCTATTTTTTGTATCTAATATTTTTTTGAAGGGGGGGGGGAGGTTAATTTTTGTTTATTTCTAGAGGGACCTGAAATTATATAGAATGATTGATTGATTTTTTTTCTTTCTTATTTATGGATTAGATTTTGTTTGTGTGCAATTTGAATTTGTACTTTTGGATAATGAGGAAATAGTCTTATTTGTAGAATGGATTTTACTAGCAGAGGGTTTGAATACATAAGTCACAGTCTACGAAACCGAAATACTGGGAGCTTCTACTTCTATTGTTCTTGTTTACTTAGCAGTATCTATTTTTTTTTTACTTTTGGAAGATTATAGTTGAGGGTGGCAGAGTTATTTCTTAAAACAGATGCATAGGATGAGCAAACTATAGTACGTTCATTTCGGTGTATTTTCTTACGGTATGAATTTCTTATTCTGTCATCCATCTAGGACATTTACGAGAGTATGCAGGAGGATCACCTTTGCAATTCGGACAGATCAGCTCCAAATTGCAGTCTCTGCTTTCACGCCCTACGATGGAATAATAGACACAGATTTGATAACCACGGCAGGATTGAATAGCATGCCCAAACCTTTGGCATTTGAAATAGGAAAAATTATGTATATATTGTTAGATGGTGCAATTTATGAGAAGTTTTTACTTTACAGAGTTGAAGACTTTTATACACTAAATAATTTCAAGTATAAGGTTGATCGCCAAGACATTGTCCTTGAGAGGGACCAGTTTGTAGAGACCATGCGCAAGATGATCCTCAGGGGAAACTCTCAAGATAGTAATACACTGCTTTTTCTGCTCATTCACCATTTTTCAAACTATCTCATTTTCTGAAAAGTGTTGTCGGCTAAGCTTGGCTCCAGCTATCTTCTTGCTAATTATATAAACGTTTCCTTTGATATTTCAAAATGAGTCACTATTAAATGAACCGCTTAAAAATAAAAATATTTTTAATGAAATGCTTGCTAATTTGAAGAAGTAAATTGAAGTTATGAAGTAAAATCAATTGGAAATTAATTAATCGAAGTAATTTGAATCTAATAAAAATAAATTAAAATTTTAAGAAATTGCGTAATTTGTATTACCATAAGTACTACAATAGACGGTTTTTTTTAACCTTAACAATGAAGTTTAGTTTTTTTTCCTTCGATATCATTGAATTACTGAAGAAGATCATTATCGTAATCTTCGGAATGATCAAAGTCTTTACTGAATTTTGTTTGATTATACTGAATTTATTCGCAACTGATTTAGTATATAACATCGAATCTTTCACACAATTTTTATAAAAAAAAATATTAAAATTAATAGCTAAAGATGTAATTTTGTAGTAATTATAACTCTAAATTGCAGTGTCTTAACATACTATATTTTTTCATATTTTATTACTGTTAATAGTTTTAAAAAGTAATTTAAAATAAGAGCAAAAAACGCTTGCCAAAAAAATATCATTAGTGAACAACTTTGGAAAAATAGTTTCTTGTTCCAGATTATGAAATCCTTCAAGTGAAGATGTGAAAATAACATTGAGTACAATTAATTGCTATGGAATTGGAAGGGAATTTCAACAACTACATATATAGTCATATATTAAGCGTATACTAATGAAAAGATTGAAACTAAGCTCAGAGGAATTTAGAAAGAAGTTCGTTCAGCACCAGAAGAGCCCTAAGAAAAGAAGGAGGTATTTCGTATTTAAAATTACTAATGACTTTCAGGAGTGTAATGACGGACTTCAAGTGAATACTTTCAAAAAGTTGAAGGATTTGGTCATCACTGACCAAGTAAAGAAGAGATATCAGGGAACACTTCTTGGATGAATGTGAGAAATTAATATCCCCTTCGGAGAAGGGGATGGCAGAGAAGCTGTATGAATATGAAAGTGTTCGAGCTGGACACAGATCTTCTAATTTAATGAGTCAGCGGGAAGAATGGATTGACAAGCGAGGTCAATTGCCTCTCTCTAAGGAAGAAAAGCATGTAGAAGGAATGCAGAATCTTGAAAAACATCGACTTTTCAACAGCAATTGGAATTCAAGACATCAAGGCAATGATCTAAGACTGGGAGTGTAAGGACTTCCCAGAAGAGCTTTTGTTATTTTTGTGAAAGAGAAGGACATGCAGCGCGATTTTGTCCTTTTAGGGTTTCTCAAAAAGGGAACTAGTAGGAGCATCCTTTGCCCCGGGTAAAAAAGTCAAAAATCTAGCGGAAGTCAGGATTTCCCAGTTCTAACTTCTAAAATAATTGTTCTCGTGGTGGCTACAACTAATGTAGCGGAACTTTTGACCACATGAGTGTAGATTGTCCATTAGAAGTTTAGAGGAATTATAGATTCTGGATCTCAGATTTCGGTAATACGCGAAGAGTTCACTCGTGGAGAACAATATGAGGGAGATGGACACATTAAAACTGTCTCGGCGTTTGGAGAGAAGGAAGTGGCTCCTTTACGAATACTTGAAATGGGTATTGACAACGGAACACATCGGTATGCACTAGTGCCGTGTGCAGTATCGAAGAAACTGGCAAGTGACTTTCTGTCGAGCAACGCTGCGTATGAAGCATTAAATGAATATGTGCAGGTGTATGGTCCCGAATCAAATTCAGACAAAGATCTCTACGCTGCCGGCGAAGAAGAAACGGAAGATCCTTCTATAAGTACAGACGCTTTGGTGGAATTATTGTCAACCGAGTCTGGTAATGAGAACATGACTCAAAGAAACAGATATGGAGACAACGAAAGAAGAGATGGAGTAAATCCTGATCATCAAAATAAAGATTCAATTACATTTGCTTTAGGTTATAGTGAAATGGCTCCAGGTGCTACATTTGGATTGGATACTGTGGAACGAAGACGTCAAATGATTCAGGTGTCTAAATTTTTGGATGGTGATATGGAACATATTCACTTGGTGAATAATTTAGATGATGCTCTCTTACAAAAAGTACGTAATGAAAACGATTACAAAGAAAAAGTAGAAGGAAAGTCTACTTTTGAAACATAAGGATAAAGAAAGAGTAAAAGAAATTAAATTTAAAACAAAATTGTGAAGAAACATTCATCGATAAGTTTGCAAAAATCGCTTTTCAGAGAAAAGGGAACTTTTTCTTCCAGACAGAATGGTGTACATTATAAATTTGGAAGAAGAATATGCTGACAGTGACATTCATTCAACTTTACTAAGAATCAAAGCCGGGTGTACAAGTTCTGAATCTCAAACAACATTGCCTACTAATGATGTAGTGATGAAAATGTTAAATGTTAACTCAAGTCTTATCATATTTACGACAAGGCTTGTGTAATAGAAAGGCCAAGAAGAAAGACAAATAAATAAATAATAATAATAAAAAAAAAAACGAAAAGAAGAAGAAAACAAAAGACCTAAACTTGCTATGATAGTATATTTGGAGATATTGGAGACTATATACTACTTTGGAAAAGAGAAGAAGAATGCAGATCCTGAAAAAAGGAAATCAGTTTTTGAAAAACCAAGAATAGATGATGAAAAACGCTGAGAATAAAAACAAAGAGAACGAGCTAATGAACGGGATAATATTCTATTATCGGCATGTGGTGAAAATGCTGAACATCGATCCACGGATAAACTCTTGTTTAGTTTACATAAAGGGAATCATAGCATATAGAAGGCAAAATTAACCAGCAAACTGGAAAGAGATATGCATGAAAGCTATTCTGAATGCTAACCTAGTGCTTCAGAAGAATAAAGTGAATATGTGAGTAACATGAAGCTCTCCTGAAAGCTACTTTTGAATATGGTGTTAAAATGGCTGATGGCAGAAAAACTAGGAGAACTGGAATTGGGAAAAGAGATGAGAAAACTAAATGGTCTATTATTGAGAGAGACGCATTTTGTGTCCTGGAAGCGCTGAAAAAATTCGATATTTTTGTATGTGGAACTCGGATCTAGTTCATTTCAGATGACAACTCTTTAACCTATTTAACCAATTGTGCCCCTCATGGAGCAAAATTATCAAAATGGTCACTAGCATTGCAACGGTATAAACTTACCATATCGTATAGGAAAGGCACTCAGCATGTGTAATGCAAATGCCTTATCAAGGTTAGTCATAGACAGTGTTGACTAAATTCAGAGCACGTGGGTTGAACTCTATAATCACCCACGTATGGTCTCTTTTCTTGTTATTAACAATTGTACCACAACAGTCATTCATATTCTTTTAACATAGATGATTTCTTTTCTTGCATCATATTGCTGTAAATGATTTTTTTCCCTTACAAGTGCGTTGCATACGAATTTGAGCTCTTGCTTATAATATTCTACTCTATGTTAATGTTTATTAATATATTCTATACTGTGTTATTGTTTGTTAGTGTATTCTTTACTATGTAATTGTTTGCCAATATATTCTATATTGTATTAATGTTTGTTTCGTGTGTATTTTTACCCTCTAAATTTAGGAAGCATCATTGTCCCTAAGGAGACGGATGAGCTTCCCTTTGTGGGTGGGAGTAAGGATCCAAAGGAAAAAAAGAAAGTCTAAAGTTCGTTGACCATTATTTTGCCGAGATACCCGCTTAATAAAAACACAAGAGAAATGCTGAAATAGTTTGAAGAAAAACGAACTGGAAAAGATCGATCAGGAGGAAAGGGAGAATGGCGCAGGTGACGTAGGTTCTGGTCGATAGAAAATGAAATTGTTTGTTTGGTTTTTGCAATTAGTATGTTTATTTAGCTTTTACGATCCCTTTAAATGATTTACTCAACGTATGAATTAATTAATTTAAAATAAATTGTGTTATTTTTGGATCTTGGTATTCTTTGTGTCCAGAACTTACCATCAATTTAACGAATGCACATTTTTACTACCCCCTTAATTATTTTATTTTAATTTTTTCAAATCCTATTACATGAATTAGATTATTACAATGAAATAAAATTTTAGATTAATTTAAAGTTCAGTGAAAATTAATCTATGATAAAGTGTTACAGATGAATACTTGAAGAATAAGTTCAGCACCAAATAATAATACAGTCATCAAGAAGACAGTTTGTAACGTTAAGGAAAAATTTTAATCTCTGTTTTTATAATAAACTTTTCATTTTGGATTTTAAATGTAATGAATATTTATTTTCGTGAGCTTATAATTATTCTTACTCGAATCCTTTCTCTAAAATTTTTTGGATAGGCTGATTCGCATTCTTTGATTGAAGTTGGGATTCTTGATACACTTGATTTGTCTATACCAACTGCAGAAGCTATTTCCCTAGCTGTCATAGAATTGAGATCTTTAAGAACAATTTTTTTATCATGCTTCCTTGGAGTTATATCAATTTTTGAACATGTGAAAGGAATAGAGAGCAAACATTAACATCTAACTGCCTCACTCAAAGGCTCACGATTGAACAATATGTATGTACTTTTACACTAAAACCAATTTGGTCAAACAGTCACACCGACTCTAAGAAACTATATCCAATTTGAAGTGGTTCACACTCAGTCTAAGCATATAAAATCGGCTTGAAGTGGTTTCAGACACATCTACCAAAAAAATAGCTTGTCCCAATTAATTTGCACAGTATAGTAGATGAAATGTGATACTTTCATCATATTTTTACATTAAATTTAAACATTAAAAAATTTAATATTAATTATAAATTAACAAAAACAGTATTTTCCCTTTAATTATTATTGCATGATTTCTATACATGATAATTTCTCTATAAAAATGATTTGTTAAATACCAAATATGTAATTTTAATTTAAGAAAGTAAATAAAATTTCGAGTTCACTAAAGGTCAAACAAATTTACGAATGGATTTGTTAAAATATTATACTTTCCTTATTTTAGTTTACATTGTATTTACAATTAGAGGTTCATTAGTTCAGTTTTATCTATTGTTTTTGAAAAAAATATTAACCTAAATTTATATTTTCTTAACATACCATATTTCTGATGAATATTACAAACACATAAACTATTAACTACTTAACTTTTAGAAAATTTAATACTTAAATTTTAACTATTTCTCAATGGACTATTGAAATTGTTCTGTTGTCAAGTTATAATTCAATAAAAGAACATAATAATTTCTTGTATATTTTCTAGACTCTACAAAATGAAAATTTTCGCATTTTTTATCAACTAGACATGTGAGAAAGTAATTTGCTACGTTAATACTGTAGAGCTATTGTTAAAAAGTTGCCAACAATTCATAAAGAGCTAAATAACGTAACCCATGAACAACTTGTACCTCAGTGAACTGTAGACTTGATCATTGCCAATTAAAAGAACAGCATCACCTGTCCTCTCTGTTTTGTTCATATTTTCTACGTTATTTCCGCTTAATGAGTGGATACGGTTTTTTATTCACTATAAAAATTACCCAAAGGGGCCGATTTCTATTTGTGTCGATAATGTCTAATTGAACTCTCTCTCTCTCTCTTTCTGGCTGGCTTGGAGGAAGGTTCCAAGAACGAAAAGGAGCGTCCTGGAAGAGCATATATTTCTTGACTATAACATTTTTTCTCCTTCCTTAATATCTGAATAAGAAGAAACGTATTTGTATATTTAAATTACCCATTGGATTTTGGTAAGCCAACAAACTTCAATTCCTTGAAATTATTTCGAATATCTGGAGGATGCTTAAGCAGTCACTCCACATTTCGAGTAAGGGATTTTGATAACCACACAATCATAATCAATGAAATTATGATGAATCGAGACATATCTAACTACTTTCGAATTCCTAAAATGATTAGGAGCTCAGTTTAAAAGCATGAAGTAAAAAAAAAAAAAAAAAAAAAAAAAAAAAAACAGAATTTACTATTTTTTGGAAAACAAACAAATCCTCGCACATACCTAAAACACATCCGAAACTTCTATATACTGAAATAAAGGGCAAGTTATATAAGATCTAATATAATTTTACAACAATAAAAAAAATTCAAAAAATCATATAAAATAATGCTCTCCTCTTGTCAGATTAGACATCTACACTAGAACGTATAGTTTATCCAAGGCATTGAGGGAGATGGGGGGGGGGCGTAAAAATATCGATATTAAAAAGTTATAATCTTCTCTTACGATAAGATTAATAAAAAATAAAGGACTTTGGGCCTTGACAAATTTAACGTGCATCAGCCCCGACTACCCGGTGGGTCTTTGGCACAGCCAAAGATCGAACCCGCAACTGAACGAAAACCACCGGTCACGAACACGAAACCATAACCACTAGGCTACCGCGGCCACTATAAGCCTTCAGATTGTTAATCTACAATTTTGAAAACAAATTAACCAGATCGCAAAATGTAAGATTTAGAAAAAAAATTAGAAAACATCGTAGCATCTTTTCGTTACGCATTTTAAAAGCAAACAATAATAATTAGGGAAAATTTACAAAAAATGATGGGAACTATTTTTGTATAATTGAATAATATTTTTGAAGCGGGAAAACAATATACATCTCATGGTCGAAAAAATTCTACCACTACACTACTTCAGAGCTTTTGTGTCCCCATACTTGGTGCCTTTAATAACCTAAAAGTTACATCTAATAAGACTGACATTGAATGATATGTTTATAGAAACATTTTTATATATATATATCATTTTGTATATAGACAATTTTTCCATAATTGAATTTGTTTTTTCTTTATACCTCTAGGGGAGGATAGAATTTTGAATTTAACCTTTTTCTTTCCCCCTACATTAATGCTTTTTTTTGGTAATGGAATTGTAGATGGGAAAAAAATAAATCAATTTGATTCTATATCCCCTCCCTTTACCTTAACAGATATTTAGATTTTTCAGGAAACTTTTTTTGAAACCTGGTCATAGATTACATCTTCCAGGAAAAATAATTTTCAGACATAACAAACTTGACAAACCAGGAAGTGGACTGATAATATAATTTCGTCAACATTTCTGCTTTTCGTATTTCTACTCCTATAGTACAAATGCCAAGTATGGAAATTCTAAATGTCCAAGTATGTATTAACAATCTCTCCTTTTGCATCATAAATTTATATACTCCACATGGACTAAATAGATTATTGATAAAATACTGTTTAGAATCCTTAACAGATCTTATTTTCATTTTTAGAGATCTTAATCAACATCACCCAATGTGGGGTCCGAATCATATTTCGGAATAAAGTAACGATTTTGTGAAATGGTTAACAAACTCCAGTTTTATTAACACAGCTATTCCTACTCACATAGATAATATAGGTGCACTTACTTTCTGCTCAGCAAACTCTTTTGGAAACACTATTACTTGTGTATTGGAGATCTCTTATGACAGTGATCACTATCCCATAATAACATAACTGTCTTTACAATGTTAGGATAAACGAATTCTTAAGAAAACAGACTGGCACTTAAGGGTGAAACAAGTTCAGTTATCATTAGGAAATCCAGAAACTAAAATAGAGAGCTCTCTTATAAATCTCAGAAATAATCTAAAGTAACACTAGAGAATTATGAATATCCAGTTAATCATTCCCTCTAAGCTAGAATTGCACCTGCAATAATCTATTACAGGTTCAAAAGTTCTAAATGATCATACACAGCATTTCACCACAAATGGGAATTAAATATAAATAGTATTCGAGTAGACTCAAATTTCATATTAAATAAAAGAAGACAAAGTGCTGGCATGAAATATGCAATAGAGTATCTAATTCAAGAATTTTTTTTGTAGCATTCTTAAAAAACTTTCAACTGACAAGATTGTAGGATCAACATTAAATATTCTTCAGTATAATAATAAATATATAACTGAATCTAAAAAAAAGCTAATCTTTTTGCAAACTATTTCGCATTCAATAGTGATTCACACGTCAATTCCTTTGGATTTTATCAATATAGAAAATAACATCCATGATAAACCATTCTATATTTATGAATTACATAGAACTATAAAATATGCTAAAAATTTAACCCCTGGAGCAGATCAGACTAATGAAGCTATCCTAAAAAAACTTGAGCAATAGCCAATGTATTGTTGATCTGAACTATTTTCAGAATTTATTTGAGAATTCAATAGTACCTCAGTCGAGGAAACATGCAATTACTCTCCCAATTTTGAAATCCCGCAAAGATGGAACTAAAATTTCATTTTATAGACCAACAGCTTGAACTTTCTTATTAGCTTTAAGGTTTGAAAGAAATTTAGCTGGGGGCAATTCTTAGTTTCAGGCAATAGAACGAAAACTTTATTCTCATCATAATGGTTTTGTACCATTTAAAGACAGTAGAACAGCCACGTATCTCCTATACAAAGCTACCGAAAATAATAATTTTTTTTTGTTGGAATAAGCTTGGATATAAAGATTGCTTACGATTAAGTAGAAGGACAATTTTATTTAAGTATCTTCAAACTAGAATTACAGGGAAAATAGCATAATGGATACAGAGATTTCTTGTTTCGCGAATACAACAGATTCAATGTAGGGGTAATCTATCATCGAGAAAGGCTGTTTTCAAAGGTATACTCTAGGGCACTGTACCTTTCCCCATGTTATATACAATTTATACGCAAGATTTCTTCGAAACATTAGAAACAGAAGTAGAATGCCCTATATATGTAGAGGACATCTTCATTTAATGTTCTCATTAGTCCCTAGATATTGTCGGTAGAAAATTGCAAACTACTTTAGAAAGAATAAAGCAATGGTGTAACAATTAGAAAATGTCTTTAAGACCTGATAAAGGTACAATAGCGGAATTATCGAATAAGAGAATACGAACAATTCCTAACATTATGTTAGCTGGATTCCAACTCCTATGACAAACTTCTATTAAATATCAGGAAGTGCATTTTTCCTAACAGAATCAAAATATAGCAACAATGAATCATATGAAAAACGAAGTCTTGTAAAAAGTTAATGGCCTTGAAGGCACGACATATAAAACTATAGTTCAAGAGCACAAAAAAAAAAAATCAATCAATCAATCAAATTACCAAAACACCATTTTGTTTCTGCATGTGTGTGTTGTGTTATGTGATATAAGTTTTTGATACGGTTTTTGGCAAAATCGAAATTATTAAAATGGCATTTTCTATCCCATTTACACATAAAAGTATTTTAGTTTCTGTTAGAATTAATACATGTTGTAGATTTTATGGCAAGAATGCATTGCGTCGAAGGCCGGTTCGAGTGTTAAATGTTCCTCAAGACAATCTTACTGTTATTCGTGAAGAAACTTTTTCTCCAAAACTCCGGCTGACATCAGAAAAGACAGAAGACACTTCTGTAGATTTTTCACGAAGTAAAGATGGGCTTTTAATACCGCCATATGAAAAGCTCCAAAAAAATGATTCACGTTTCACGTAAGTGTCATACTGCTACTGTAAATATGTTGCTGCTGCTCTTTCTTTTTCTTTTTGTAATATCTAGAATCCTTAATTCCGATAGGATTCGTGTTCTTGGAAGTAATAATTAAATTATTGAATTTTCATCTACTTGATGACGTAAGTACTGTTTTGATTTTATTAATATTGCAAATGATATCTGTTGAATTTCAATAATATATAATAATTTACAAATGGGAAGAAAAGTTTTAAACTAATCAAATGATGTCAGTGTAAATCTTTAATTTGGATTATAATCTGGTTACAAAAACCAGACAATTAACAAACTTTTTAATATTTTTACAAGAAATAAAACTGAACTATTTTTGTTATCAGATCTCATACATATTTAACAATAGAAATTTATGTTCCATATTTTAGTGATTGATACATGCAATTTCGGACAACTTGAAATTTTATTTTTTTTTGTAAATTTACACATTTTATTTCATATTGTAGATTAATTATAATTATTATGTAGTACATCAAAATTATTGATTAAATATTTTTAATGGAATATAAATGGGAGTTTTTTTTATATTAAATTCTATAATTTTGAAACCCATTCCTATTTTTTAGTATGTGTTTTGCATAACTTTAAATTTAAAATGAAAGAAAGTATCTGAACTAAAGAGTAAATACGACTACTTGCAATTAAGAGAAACTTTGATATACTTCATTATTTTATGAAATAACAAAATATTTATTTAAAAGTGAATTTCCTCATAATATGATTTCTTGAAATAAATCAAGAGTCATCATTAATATGCAATCCACTTATTATAAATCATTTAAGAAGTTTTTAATCTTTTATTCATTTTAAATTTCTTTTTTATTACATTTTAAAATTGTATTATTATATATATGCTTGTAAGTTAATAGGGGATATTCAAATGCTTCCTTAATCTGTTTCCAAAACAAAAATAATTTAGTAACCAAAGTAATGAATTGCATTTGCAATGGTTTCCATATTGGTAATCTTCATTATCATTATAAATAATTATAATTTTGTTAATAATTTTTTAAAATTTTGAGTTACTAGCTATGAGATTGAAAATAAACTTCTGCATAATGAAATAACTAATTTCTATTTTGAAGATATTCAACAATCAATTAAAAAGCACGATAACATTAATACATTATAATTTTTTTTTTAACAAAAAATTCATTTGGAAACAATGTTATCTATTATTATGGTCTAAAACAGTTTTGTGTAAATTTTATAAAATAATAAAAGTTTGTAAATTTCTATCCACTTCTGTTTTCGAGATGTACAAATGAAATTTTTTACATGTTTTATACCTGAAAGGTTTATCATTTCTTATGAATCATATTTTGGTACTTCCCTGTTACATAATGCCTCCCCTCCCTGAGAAAGAATTGCCTTGGTAGATTGTATTACAAGATGTATTCTGTTTACCCGTACTTGGGAGTACAGAAAAGGCTACAATGGACGATTCACTGTTGTTAGCTCGGTTTGGAAGTTTGGAGAGGAAAATACCAGAAGATGTGTTTTCCTCATCACTTTACATCTCCCTCTCCAAACTTCCAAACCATGTCAATGGCTGGAAATCGTCCATTGTAGCTTTTTCTGTTCTGCCAAGTCGGTGAAAAAGCGTATAGTCACTAATTTTTCCATAATGGCATAATCCTAATTTGATGGGGTCACTACAATAAGGAAGCCCATTTATTTGAAATATTAAAGATGTAATTATACAATTTAAGTGATTTCATTAAAGTAAAATATAATTTTACATTTTTATGAGTAGAATATCTTCTATTTCAAAACATAATTTTCATCAATATTAATGTGTATTGTAAATATTCATCAAGGCTAGATTTGGGATTAATTTTATTTCTTGTGCTTTACTCAATGATAAAAATTAATATTCAAATTATTTTACATATACATATTTTCTAATTATTTGAACATAAATTCAATATTATACTTTCTCTATTAAAAGGAATAACTCTATATTCTTGCTTGGGTTTTCATATAGAGGTATCCTGTTATCTTTTGTTTGGTTTTGCTTGAACAAATGTATAATATGAATGAATTCTTTATTTAATAGAACTGCAAATGTACTAAATATTTTTTCAGATTAATATTGCAATTTATACATTTTCAGTCCTAAGGTATCATACTGATTCTTGACCCATATGATTTAAATGTTCACTGGCAACTGAATTTTTTTTATTTGATTATGATGTGACTATATATTGTAGAAGGTGTAGAAACATATTTTCTTCTGACTTGCTAGATAAAATGGATTAAGAATGATTAATGTGAATTAAAATATTAACTAACATGTGTGTTTTATATTTTTGTTTCATTAATTATGAATTAAATTTATTAGTTAACCAATTTATCTATTGGAGAAGTTCTTCAGATAACCTTGCAAAACATCTTGAATTTGTATTTTAAAATTAGAATGTTATGATAACTTTAAATTTTGCATTAATTATTATGTAAACTGTAGTTACATTTATTTTTAGAAAAACACTGACCATGTTAAAGAACAGAAAATTTAGAGAACGCAATGAAAAAATGCTTCTTGAAGGAAAACGCCTCATCAATGATGCAATAGATGCAGGAATTGAATTGGAAACAATTTATTTCAGTAGAGAAAAAGAACTTGCTGAAATAAAATTCAAGTTTCAGGATAATGTTGAAATTTTAAAAGTCTTATATAAAACATTACAACAATGGTCTAATTTAACTACATGTCCTGGAATAATGGGTATGTTATGCATAAATATTTTTTTTGAAAAAATTGACATATGTAGCAAACTTTAAAATAATAAGTTTGTTTTATCAACTTATGGATCTTATTATATATTAGTGAATAAAACTTTGGTTAAAGTCGGGAATAGGATGTCCCCTCAGTGATTGACAACGAAACTTGGTGGCTTCCTTGATAGGTTGCCAAACTTGCATGGCTTAAGCATTCAATATTCTTAGGGTTACCATAACGAATCACCACTTCTAAATCATTATCGTCCCAAAGAGTCGCCAATTGCCTAGGGGACATCCTATTCCTGACTTTAACCAAAACTTTTATAAAAATTACTGAATTAAATATTACTTTTTATGTACTTGCACAATGTTTATAGCTTTGTAACTAAATTGATTAGCTAAAGAAATCATTGATTTAATAATATTTTGTTATAACATTTCATTAGTATTGAATTTTGGTTTGACTGATCATTAGTTTTCATTTTTATATGAAATCTCTTTGTGTTGATTGATGTCCCAAAAATACTCTAATTGTGCTAAAAATGGCTCTAATTATATGTAGTCAACCTCATCATTTTTTTTTTTTAAATAATGTTCTGGTTATAATGAACTTATTGTTCACTGCAGGAAGCTCAGTAATATTTTGAATTATTATACATGTATAATTACTATTTTTTTAAAATTAGGATGCTATTTGAATGCACAATGACACCTTGAGGTACAAGTGTGCCAACATATAAGTTTCTTTAGATAGAAGTTGTCATTAGATTGATTTGTTGCCTTGAGTTACAAGCCAGAATTTGGGACATGAGCCTGCTTCAGTGATGTCATAACTACTACTCTGAGTTTTGTATATTATTCATTTTAAATCACTGAAACATTTCTGTCATTTTTAATTTTAAATTTGTGTGGTTTTTTTTATGTATAGTTTTAAACTAATTTTTTCTATAACCATGGCTCTTAAGTAGAGGAGTGTGAAGAATAGTCTTTTGAAAAGGAAAAAAATGATATCATTGGAATTAAAGTATGAATTTATATGTAAATGTGAGCAAGGCATAAAGGTAAATAGATTTGTCAACATATTTCAGCCACAATACTTCGATGATACGTACTCTTCTGAAGTAGAAAGACATGTTAAAGGCTATCACCTGAGCTTAAGGATGTTACAATTATTTCACAGATGTGCAATTTTGACATTCAAAAGTTGGAGAATCTTCTGTTATTGTGGTTGATAAAGATGCTACTTGTAGCTATGTCATGACAGAGGTTATAATTTCTGAAAAAGCATGAGCAACTGACCCAGATTTGCTGTTCCAGACCCCAAATATCTCAGCTCAAAAAGCTTTAAAAAAGCAGATACTGCTAGTCAGGGGTGATTAAAAAATTTCTAGGAAAGGACTAGTTTTCACTTTGTTGTCAGGCAAGGTGAACTGTGATTTTAAGACAACTGAGGAATTTTTAAAAATCCTTGCTGAATTGAATTGTAACCAAAGAATATATCTCCCCAAAATTTTTCAATTATCACAAGACTTGGATGTGTTCTGGAAGATGGCAAGTAAAACTTGCATAATGGTGAATTTTTTTGTTTCTTTAAATTCTCTTTCACAAATGCATTTATTCAATATTTTGTTTATATTCATTTTTTAAACTTATGAATACATTATAAATAAATCCCAATGGTTTTTCTTTTAGGTTTGTCATTTTAACTATAATTGTGAAAAATGATTTGATGTACAAGTATTTTGATTTACCAGTTGGGTTATGAAATAGGTTAAATTTATATTTTTGTCTTTTAATAATTTTTTTTTTAAATAAATTTATTTTCTAAACTCCTCATGCTCCACATTGCATAACATGAGGCTTACAGACGTAAGTGGTAACAACAGTATACAATAATAATAATAAATAAATAAAAAAAAAAACATAATTAAGGGAAGAAAAACATAAAAGAGACAAATATAAATAAAAGGAAGGGAGGAAATATATAAATATAAAGAAAGAAAGGTAACTATAAATTTTAAAAATCTATACAGTAAACAAATTTTCTCAAGACATTAAGGCTTTCAGAAGAATTGACCAACAAAGACAAAATAGGTGGCCAGGAAATACCTAAGCATTTTAACTCCTTTATAAAATTTTCTCTTTTACAAAAATATAGATTACAATATAACGACATGTTCCGCGGTTTCAACGTCCAGACCATAAGAACAAATATCATTACCAATTAAGTTATACCTAGATAAATAGCTCTTAAATTTTCCATGTCCTGTTAGAATATGGGATAACTTAAAATCAGTAACAGATTTCTTACATTTTAGCTGTTGATAAATGGTTGGAAAAAACTTTTTAGTCCACAAAGCTTTAGGTGAGGCCAAGAATTTGGAGTTCCAGTCAGAAACAGTTCTTTCCCAAGCTAAATGCTTCCAGTGGGATGATGGCACAGACATCGAAAAGCTCATATCTTGGCAAGTTGCCTCTTTAGCCAACTGGTCCGCTCTATCATTGGCGAGATTTCCACTATGGCCCCGAACATAAGGAAAGTGGATATCACAGTCTTCAAGGTTGTACAGAATAGACTGAACCACCACAACAAGTCTTTTAATAATTTAGATTATATTTTATGCCAGGGGCACCAAACTTTTTTGATCATCGACCCCCCTCTATAAAAATGATTAAAAAAAGAAAACAATTTCCTGTTACTTAAATAAATTAAATCATTTAAGAAACAGTTAAGTTTTTATTATTTTTTTCTTTTTCTTTTGAGAAAATTAAATTTTTACAAATATCAATGAGATGGATGTGCTTGATGACTCTTGGCTAGATTAGCAATATTTGATTCAAAATTTGATTTCAGTCTTACTTCATCTTGGAGCTCCATATTACATTTATTTCTCTTCTTTATTAAAATAGAATTTACATGACTGAAGCTAGATTCTCCCATGCATGAGCTTCTGAATAAATTAAAAAAAGAAATGCTGTATTACAAGTTTTGGATATTTTTTGCATAATATTAATATATTTGTACAAAATTCACACAGTTAAATTATTAAAAATCATCTTTGCTTCAAGGTCAACTTTTAATTCAATGACTTCATCTTGTAAATGACTCATTTTCAACATGAGCAGAAAGTGGTTCATGTTGAAGGTAGTAGTCCATTCTAGGATATCTATATTTTTAATATCTCCAAAGTGTAATTTATAATCATTCCTTAATTTTTGGAGATAATTTGTATGTACTTCCAATTTTAAGTCAGTTATATCCAATTGTCATAAATTTCAAAAGTATTGAAAATCTTCTAGTAACAATGAAGACTTGAACAAGTTTAATGTAACTTGAAAACTTAAAATAATTGTTTGTTCTTGAATTAATGTAATATCTTTTTCTTGGTGATGCGTTTGAATATCATTAATTTTTGCAAATACATTGGCCAAATAAGAAATATAGTTTTTGATTTTTTTTTTGTTTTTTTTTTGGATATTTGTCACTTAAGGCTGGATTAATTTCAGTAAGAAATTCTGTAACTCTTTAAAAAATTCGACAAGTTTTTGTTAGCATTCACCTTTTGACAGCTATTATATTTTGGTGTATAATGATAGTTGGTTTAATAGTTCATTTTCCTCGCAAAGCTTATCAAACAGTCATGATTTAAGAAGTTGTGCTCTAATTTGAGCCATCATGTAACAAAATGGAGCAAGAATTGTGTCTCACAAGTTTGAAAATGAGAATCCATCACAAAACACCCAAACTTTAAGCCGTAAAAAAAGATAAATAATTATTTAAAAAATATGCAGGAATGAGAAATTAAATAAGTTATAATCTATTTTAAAAACTTTACTTATATTGTAATTACAAATGGCATTCCAAATGAAAATTCTACATATTGCATTGCTGTCAATAAATTTGTAATTGATGTTCTGTCATTGATCCCTAGATCAGGTCGACCCCTAATTATATTATATTGTCCACTTTGTTGACCCCAGTTTTGCGCAAATAGTGATTCTTTATTATGATTGCTACCAGCTATTGAAAAAAAATTTTTTTTTTTATTATGTACTTTTTATTTTTCAAAAGAATTTGAATTGATATGTTATTAAATCATTTTAAGTAACTTTTATATAATTCAGATTTTAACTGTAATTTTCAGGAGTTTTTAAAAGGCCTACCACTGAAAAATTGCATATATTATCAGAACCTGTTATACCAGTTACTGTGATATGTGATAATATTAGAGATCCTGGAAATTTAGGAGCTATAATAAGAAATTCTGCAACTGCTGGCTGTGAACATATTTTGTTAACAAAAGGTAATTGGATTTCACTTGTATTGATATAAACTATATTTAGAATGTGTATGAAATGAAATATTAATTTTCAGTTAGTGAGTACATTTCTGCATTGGATATTAAAATATTTAATAACTTTAAAGAAGAAATATTGATCATGGAACATATATTTTATGATAGGATTCATAACATACATTCAAATTAAATTTATGTATTATGAATTACTATATCATTTTACAAATTTTATAGTAAACAAAAAATATATTTTAAGGAAATATCGAATTATTAATGATAGCTTAGAAAAGAATAAAACTTGAAATCCTCTAGATTTGTTAATTAATCTTACATATTTCTCAGCATTTTTTTAAAAATTTGATAATTATAATGTAAATTTAAAATTTAGTTGGCAGAGGGCCTGGTTATGTGCATCTAAGAACCAGGGTAATGGCATATGTACAGTTTTATAGATACATGTTTAGTAATTTTCCAAATCTTTCATCTGTAATTCTCAAATATATTCTATTTGTAATTCCTCAAAATATTTATTCATCATTTATTTCAAGCTTAACATTTCATTCCCATTATATGCTTATAATATTTAAATGAGTATAATATCTGAAATTTAGCTCTTAATTAATAATCAAAACCTACCTTTTATTAGAATATTTATAAAATTAAATGACTATTTTTGAAACATTGACGTTTTCTTCAAATTCCAACTTTTAGCCTCTTAGTATATAAAATTTTATTTGATTTTTTGGTTTTAAAAAGATATGAAATTTAAAAAAAAAATGAAACATATCTCTGTGTCCTATTGTATTAATTTCAAAGTTGTAAATGTATATATTCATTCTAATTCTACCATGTTGATTCGTTTTGTGTACATTGTTATAGGATTCTACAGATATCATTTTTTAATTAATTAGCAAATAAGTAACTTGTACATAAAATTTCTTACAGGTTGCGTTGATCCTTGGGAACACAAAGTCCTCAGAACTGGTTGTGGAGGTCATTTTAGAATCCCTATCATAAACAATATAGAATGGACTCATATTTCTAATTACATTTCTAAGAGATCAACTATCTTCATTGCTGACAACTCTGGAGATATAATTGAGAGTTCAAACTCACCTGAATTTATTAATTATGATGAAGCCCCTGATGAAAATGATGGAGAAGTTGAAGTAAAGAGATATGCTACTATAAATGAATTTAATCAACCAATTTCTATTGATGAAACCTATAACGATCCAGCTGAATTAGAAAAATACAAAGAACTAGACTTTCCTTGCTACCTTTACTCAAGTATTAAATTTCCAAAGGAAAACATAGTTTTGTATGTTGGAGGTGAAACGCTTGGTGTCGATGAACGAGCAATAAAATTAGCATGTGATTATGGAGGAAAGAAAGTTAAAATACCCCTTGAAAATAATATGGAGAGCTTGAATTCTTCTTTTGCAATGACAATAATCCTGTATGAAATTAAAAGACAATTGAAAGAACAATATGTATTAAAATAAAATGTATTGTTATGAACCAAGCATTATTTATTCTGGAATCAAAAGATTATATGGAATGTTTACTAATTTTAATATATTTGGTTTAAATTTGACAAATTCTAAGTTTTTTTCCACAAGCATTTTTAACTGAAACATACATTTTTTAAAATAGGAAATATTAAAGTGTATTAGAATTATTGAAATTAAATGTACTTAAGTACATACTAAATAAAGTAATGAAAACTATTTTGAAAAATTCTTGGGATTTTAATTAAATTTGCATTTAGAAAGTAAATTAATTTATTATATCCACAAGTATTCTGATAAATTTTCAACTAGGGATTGCTCTAAACATGTGAAGCACATTTATTGCAATGCATTATATATCAACAAAAATATATGAAAAGCTTTTGTAAATTAAATGAAGTTATAAAGCTCATATGAATAAAAAAAAATGATTTATTCCTAATGAAATGAAGGTTGCAAGGTGTAATAATATGTGAAAATAATTTTATGCTAATGTTAAAACTGATCTGAAATTTACTTCGTAATAATTGATTCAATGTTATATTGTATTCTATTTTAAATGCAGAATATGTAAATTATACTTAAGATTACAGAATTTTTCAAATCAATATATTATCTATTGGTTTCCAATTAAAACAGTAAATTGAAGAAAATGAATCAAGATATTTATTTACAAATATTTAATGACTTTAGATATATTCATCAGAGTACAATCTATCCTTTTCACTAGTCCATAAATTACAACCTTGGATATCATTTTCAACAGCATATTTAAAACTAAATGGATTAATATTTCTTTCATGAAGTTCATTGGCTTCTTTCTCCAATGATTCTAATATTTCTTGACTTACAGGTATAGCATCAAAAGGCATTTTGTTAGCTACCTAAAAAATGAAATAAATTTTTCTGTTAATTGTAATATCTGAAAATTGGAAAATGTAAAAGACATACAATTTTATTATAAGATATATTTATATTAAGTTTATATATACCTTCAAGATTTTGTCAATATTGTCAATTAATTTGTTTTGGAAAAAAGTTTAGTTTAAATGCAAGGTATCTTCAAAAATTATTGCATAAAAATATAGCTATGATTTAAAGCAAAATACATGCAATTAAATATGTTGTTTATTGAAGTTTTGTTTCAAATAATAATTCATAGTTTCTCTAATTAACTTTTTGTACTTTTTCCTACTCATTGACTTAAAAGAATAGTAAAATTTTAAACAAAATTAATGTGTATTCTTAAAAGAATATGTATCACAAGCCAAGTAGATTTTTTAATGCCAGATGTAAGCATGTCCATTTACTCATTTTTATGTATAGTAAATGCCCTACCATTATTATTTACGTTTCTTTTCAATTCCTACTTCCTAGGGAAAGTAGAGGAACTTTGCAAGAAGATGAATATATTTCTAATTCTACTCTAATTGGATTTTTTTCTTTTTTTTTTTTAAATTTAGTCATATTTTTGTGTCTAGTGTATTTTTGGTGGAATCTACTTTATTTGTAGTTGGAAGGCTTCTGGAACTCCTAGCCCTCATGAACTTCAATGTTTTATATTGCTATTGGTTTTTGAGACAGAATACTAAACTTGCCCAGGAGTTAAAATAATTAAACAATAAATTTTAATTAAAAATCAAAATAAGCATTTTTAATAGAAATTAAATCATTTCTGCAATGAAAGTTTAAGTGAGAGAAAAGTTAGCAAAGTGTAGTGGGCATAGTTTCACCATCCAAACCATGAACAGTAGTGAGAATTAGAAATTTCAGAGGAAAGCTTGAAATTGGTAGAGATAAATTTTTCCTTTGCTCATTAGCTAACTGAGAGCAAGGGATTTAATCAGTCAACAAAAGAATACCCTATCACCCTACTGTTTTACTTTTGTTTGTTGGAATTGATTATGAAACGCAGATCACAATGTGACCCTGTAAGCTTAGCTGGCTGTGCTCTCGCAGTGGTAAAGAGAAGAAAAAATTAAGAATTAAATAAAATATCACTGTCTATGAAATTTGATTTCACAGTTATAGCTAGGAGTATATTTTTCAGTGTTTTATTGGGAGATATTTTGAAATGTTTTGAGAAATTTAATGATTATTTTCTGAACGATTGATTTTTCAGCTGGAAACTTATTTGCAGTTTTATGGTCACCATTTCTCATAGATCAGCCTGAATTTAATATTTGTTTAAATTGTAGATTTTGTAATTTTTTTTCCTAACAAATTAAAGTGATTGTTCTACATGACCCCAGACTCGACAGGCAAATATCAGAACTGGTCTGAGAATCAGAATGTAAATGAGATGGAATTCAATAATTGGGAAATTTAAGACCATTCAAACTATTTTTTATATACATTATATCCTTATGAAGTTGCAATGTGTTGTCTTCAAGGTCTTTATAGTAGTTCATACTGGATGCTAATTGTTTTGTAGTTGTTAAATCCTATATGTTTCAATATAGAATTTTTTTTTCAAAAAATAAAAAAAAAGAAACCTAAGTAAAAAGAGTCAGTTTATTTTTGGAATTTGATAAACAAACTTTGAAAAAAAAAAAAAAAATTAACATGCAAATTAACATTAAATAAATAGTAGAAAAAAATGAGAGATATTTGATGATCCTAGATGAGATAATATTGAAATAATTTGTATGATGCTACATGATTTATTAAGGAATTTTGCATTTGTATTAATGTGTGCATGTTATTCCTAAATAAAATGTATCATTTATTAAAAATAAGGATACTGCAAAAGAGGTAATGTTGCTTGCTCAAATGAGACTTACATAAATGTGTCTACGAAATACTTACTCTGTTGAGATATGGATGTACTTCATCATATTCTACTTTTCCTCCAACTTCAATAATAATTCTTCCTGCTTTCACGGGTGTGGCATAGTGATGAACTGAACCTTTTCCTCCTCCCATTCGCTTGCCTATACTCTGAAAGATAAAGATCATAAATTCATTAATTTGTAATAAGAAAATGTTATAATGTAGATCAGGGACAAGTACAATAAAAAGAATTGCTAAATAGAAGTAATATAAAGAATTCATGTATGTAAAATTTTCTCAGCAAACTAATTAGAAAAATATAAAATTTGTATATCCTAACTAACTTTTCTATTTAAAACATGTGTCAGTTCTCCTCTTATCGATAGAAACAAAAGTTTGAAGAATGAAAGAGCAGAATTTATGAATTGAATACAAAACTAAAATAGTAAAGAATTATGAAAATGTAAATTCTGGAGGAGTAAAACACACAATAGATACAAGAGTAATTTTACAATTTGTAATGCAAATTTAAAGCAATATGTACGCATTAAGTAAGAAAGAAAATTAACTAGTAGTAAACAATTAAAGATATAGATTCACATGTTCAATTCCCTTTTATAATTACATCTGTATTTTTTTTTTGTTTATTAATATTGTGTAAGCACAAAATTCTTTAACAATGCAAAATTTCAAATCAAAAAAATTTCCAACTAATAAAGTTTCAATTATATTTAAAAAAAAAAAAAAAAATTATTGGATAATGAGTAGATTTCTTCTTTATATTTCAACTACATGTGTTGTCTGCTTTATGTTTGTGTCTATGTCTCCATATAATGTATGTTCCACTTTGCTAAAATGTTATAAACATACCAATTTGAAAAATGCCTGAATTTCATCCCAGCATTCTGACAATATTCTCCATGACTACAGCCATAAAACATGCACACCATTTTTCTTATATATACATATATATATATGTGCATTTTTCAAATTGGTATTATGTTGATGACATTTTGGTAAAGAAGTGGAATATACATTATATGGAGACAAAGACACAAACATAAAGCAGACAACACATGTAGCTCAAATTCTGTTTTTTTTTTAAAAAATATAATTGAAACTTTACAAATTGCATGATCAGACTGTGTATACTGACCAACTAATTTTAATTTCATTGCTGCAGTAATATTTCATTATATGGTGAGCTATATCGTTGATGTAATAAGTTTGGATGGCTGTAGTTATTTTTAAATTTTATTTCTGTCAGGTTGATACTGACTAATAATTTTGGAGAACATCTAAGATGGTTTAGGACCAAGATTAATAGTTATATGCCTGTTTTTTTTTTTTTTTAATCAAAAATCAATAATTAAATATTAAATTTATGAAAAAAATAATGTTTCAATGTTCTTGATCCCTCAATAATGTACTGATACTATATTTTTTTTCCTGCAACTTTTAAACATATACTCATAAGTATTATAAAAGAAATATGGGGAAAAATTCGATTTAGAGCAAACTATATAAACTCAAATTAAAAATTGTACTTTTAGGTTATATGTATTATAAGAGTTCCATTTCAAAGAAACACACCATAATACTATTCCAAAATCTCTTAAATCCAAAATTCAATTTAAAAAATGTTGCACACTAAAATAAGTTTATTACAACATTTAGAATGATTCATTCAAGAACATTCTGTATACAAGAAAATAAAGTAGATTTGTTTATGAGAAGTTTTTGCAAGTTGCATCCTGATTTTGCATTTTTAATTTCAATATTTACATTTTAACACATAATACAAATGCATAAAAATAACAGAAAAACATTTACAAAAATATACATTTACAAAATATAATTTTTCTGATTTTTATTATTTTTTACACAAAATCACACTGAAGATGAAGTATAGCAGATTTATTTTTTGAACTGAACCTTTTCTTACATCTAACAAGAATTGAAAAATTTGTTTGTTCAATTTCAAAAACATTTGTAATCAGAAGTTAACACTAGAGGAAAAACATAAATGTATCAATAAAAAATTGTTGTAAGCATGATATACAGGGACTATTTAGAAAGTAATTTACATTTTAGAATTTTAAAACAATAAAATGAAAAAAAAAAAAAAAAAATATCTTTTTAATTGCATTTGAAAGGTACTTTATTCCGCCATTTTTCAACATAATCTTCATATTAATCAAGGCACTTATAAATAAAGTTACACCAGCTTCTCAATTTTATTGTCATAGAATTTTGCTACAGGAAACTTCAACCATGCATAAATGCCCACATGTAGTTCCTCCTCATTATCGAAGTGATGTGTTGCAAGTCAAGCCTTCACATGTGGAAGCAAAAGAAAATTGATTGGAGCAATGTCTTGATGACCAAAATGCTCCTGTTTGAAAACCTACAAGAGCCCTTGAATAAAAACCCTCCCAGAGAGTTTGAATGGTAGTGTGTTATCAAGAAAGAAATAAACATTGGAATGCTACTTTCCCTTGACACTTGTTTTGTATCATTCTGTTAAATTTTTTTTGGTTTCCCAATCTTTCAGGCTATTTATTTTTTTTAACCATGTTCAACATAATCCACCAGAAGCACACCTCCCCAGCCCCCCAAAAAATCACCATGATTTTTCTTGATGGCAATGTTTACAAACATTTCCTTGGTTTCCAGGGAGAACTTATGTTAGAGAACTGAGTGAACTCCATACTATTGTTTTGTCTCACAAGTCACAAACTTTACCAGAGTCTTGTAATGACATGATGAAGAAGTGATTTACCATGTCTGTTGTAGGCCTCAAGAAATGTCAAATATGATGTTATGCACTGCTTTTTGCAGTTCTCTTGACAATAATTTTGGTACCCATCTGACATAAAACTTGTGATAGCCTAGATTTTGTATCACAACATGAAACAAAGTTGGTAAAATTTGAGGAAACTGTAGTAAAAATTCTGAAATCACGAAGCAACGTTTTTTGTGAATCTTTTCATTGATCTTCTCCATCAGTTCAGCAATGCTTGGCTGGCAACTTCATAGCCATTTTTAAATATGATGCACCATTATCTCACTCCGTCTTCATTCATTATGTTGTTCCCAATAGTTTTCAATTGGTCTCAGTTTTTTTGTGAACAAAAACCTAATCACTGATCACACTTTCCAACACACAGAATTTTCAATTACAGCACACATTTTAAACTGTAAATAAAGTAGAGGCAACATGCATCCATTGTAAATGATCATAATCCAGTGCAGAGTGATTCGGCAGATGCTCCGGCACCAACATTGAGATGCTAGCACCATCTCTTGTGAAGCAGCTGCAAAAGATAAGTTACTTTCTGAATAGCCAATGTATATTATAATTAAAATATATTACTTTTTTCGAAACTGGCTTCCAGAGAGGATCAATCCTCCACATAGCAAATGTTTTTCTTGTATCCATTTCTCTGTTTATTCCATTTCTTATCACTTCAATGGTACCATATGTTAGATAACCACCACTTAGAGCCTAGAGAAAAAAACAAAACAATAAATATAAATTATATATAATTTGAACTCAACTTACAACAGTTATGCTTAAGATCTTCATTAATTTGGATAATTAAGTTACTTTAATCTCATACTGGATTGAAAGATACCCTAAAATATGCTAAGACAATATATGGGTCAATAGAAAACTTAGATGCTTGAGAAGAGGGTTTTCCTTATTATTAGTCGGTTTTAATGGTTTATTTCCTTAACAAAAGATACAACAATAAAAAAATAAACTTTCAATATTTAGCTTTTTAAAAATATATTTCACTCATCAGAAAGCATAAAACTTTTGATTATATCAAAACAAGTGTAGAAACAACATTTTACTTATTTTTCTTCACTTAGCTTACTTTCACACATTTCACTATCTTTGAACTTCAGACAAGATCAGACTCACAAGTCTTTTAACTCATAACAACAGTTCCTTTTATTCTTAAAAATTATTTCACATTACCTTGGTGATCTACGCAGTTTACTGATAGCATATCTAATCACCTCAGGACACTTTTAAGTTGACTCTGTTGCATTACTGTATCTTTAGTCACACAAAGAATAGACTTGGTTGTATAACAACAAATTTAATGAGTATTATCCTTACTCCCGAGTGTCAATTCACTTGCTTATGCATTGACACTAAAGGGGTTGTGTGAATGACATCTTATACTTGCTATTACAAGACCCTCTCTACAGGAGGGCGTTAAACATCAGAGATAATACAAATGAAGTAAAAATATGCATGAAGGAATTCTAAACTTAAAATGGTTTATGAATATTCCAAGATGTTTTAATAACAATCATCAGCTATTAGTAACATTTTTCACTCTGATAGCTTCATCAACTAATTTAAAAGTTTTAATCTATTCAAGTTTTTCCTGATATTTCATAAATTCTTACATGATCTTCTTTTGAATAAAACTTTTACAACATAGTATAACTCAATAAATTTTGAATGTTTACATCTCGAAAGCATAAACTATTTTCAAAATTATAAAATATTTAAAGCAGTAAAAGAGCATTCAGTAAACAAATATTACATATTCATTCATATCTACAAAAATACTCATTGACATCGATAAAACAGAATTCTCAGCAATAAGATCTCCCCCCCCCCTTTTCGTGATAAAAAATAGAGCACTTAAAATTCCATATTTTTCTTCAGTACCTGAAACACATTTCAAGGGTAATCTTTGGTAATGGTAATTATGTCTTGGAGCAAAGGATTGGTGCAATTATTATTATTTTTGAGGCAAGGCAGCAATAAATGTTTTTAGGAGAAAAAGAGGGAGGAATTTTTGACAGGTTTGAGAACACAAACGCTATAAATAATTTTTTGATATAATTATAAGTATCAAACAAAATAATTGAGAGATTTGTTTTTTTAAAAATACTCCACATAATATTAGTGCATACAGCACATAAAAATACACTGAAATCTTTTTTCTTAAATAAAAGTCTATTGCCTTTTACTTATGTTTTGATAATTTTTCTAAAAATCAGGGTTTTATAAAATAAATTACAATGCATACAAACTTTTTTTTTTTAAATCATCGCAATTTGTTGTCAACATCACAGAAAATCCTTGTAATCAATATGTCCATGACATTCTTAGGTCAGTTCCATTTGAGGAGGGATTTTACACACATTGGTAAGCAAGACATGTTTTTCTAGCTTTGCAATATGCATTACCTCTTACATGGCTGCTAATCTTATACATTTAAGACCAATCAAATAACCAAATAATGTACAATTATGGAATTATTAAGATCCCAAATAAATATATATCTTCTATATCTTTGTTTTTAAAAAGGTTTTTAATGGTGATTTCTGGCAAATTAAACATCAATTGAAATTAATATCTCCCTTTGGTACTCTGATTATCTCCACCCATGAAAAACTTGCTAACTCATAGGCAATTTTGTAAAATAGTGAAAATGTTTATTTGGCTCTAAGACTGCTGGCAATTACACTAGTTAACATTTATGTAGGCAGATGAGTCCCCTATAATAATAATTCTCAGCACAACAATAAATAAAATAAACAAGTGTTGTAAAAGAGATATGGCTACCTTTAAACCAGTTTCTGACCTGAATTCTAATGTTTGGTTAGCAGTAGTAAAACTTTATTGAACACATATTTTTATTTTCTCAAGTTGGAAAAAATATATTAATGAATAATTTAAATTTTCCCTTTCTTATCAGTTGGTAAATTTCACAAAGCCATTGCAACTTGTTACATAAAAAATCTATATAAACAATAATCAGTGAAATGAGAATTAAATATTCAACATGTTAACTTGGTTCAAGCATATGTGCAGTAAAGGCTTTTACAGATTGACAAAGCGATAGCAATTATGGAATTCCTAGCACATTAATAAAAAATATATGCATCCAAAAGAATAATTTATAGTATCAGGATTACAAATTAATCAATAAAATGCATAGATTAAGTACTGTGTAGTGTACAATTGAAAATGTACTAAAATACCTGCTAATGTTACAGACAGTTGAAATCAGAAAAGTGGAGAATGAAACAGTTTCTTTTTAACATTGTGCAATTATTTGAATGTAACTGAATATAATTTTTTTTATTTTATTTCTTATAAATTATTTCTCCTAGATTCTTTGACTATTCGTTTAATTTTGCAAACAAAGTTAAAAAGGAAATTATAACATAGCTGCAATAATTGCATTCTGTTATACAAAGAAGTGATATATTCTCACTAAATGGAAATGTATTTATGATTTACAGCTCAAAATTTTTTAAATTAAGATGCAGAAATCTTTCTTAGTTAATTTCTTGTTCACAGCTACTTATTTTTTAGGTAACTGACACATATTAATATATAGCCATCGATACAAATATTATGCACCCTTTAAAAATCTCGTTTGTAAAATACTGCTGTGTACAGAATGTATAAAGCTACAGAGATAAAAATAATCATTTTTTATTAATAAAAATCAATATTTGGTTTGGCCTGCTTTAGTCTTAATTATAGCATTGACTCTTTGTGGCACATGCTGTTTACCACTTTACATTTAGTCTAAAACAATTTTGTTCTGTTCTTGCAGTAGGATGTTTTTAATGTTTCCTTTAGAGGAATTGGATACTCTATGATCTTGCATTTGAGAAAACTCCAAAAGTGTTCAATGGATCTGTAGTCCAGAGACTGTAGGAGCCACTCCAGGAGATCTACACCATTGTTTTTACAATACTCTGGAATTGCAGTAGATTCGCGGCATGTGGCATTGCCCTGTTGGAATTTATTCTGACTCATGTTTGTATCTCTCAAAATCTTACTAAGGGATGACTGCAAGCCCTTTATGAGTTCATTTAAGTACAGGTGAGAGTTCCTGTTCACTCACAAATGACCATTTCCTGCAAACAGTTAACCACTATGCATCTCTTGATAATAATTCTGCTTTCTCCATGCTTAACAGTAGATACTACATATTCCTGATGGTATTTCTTGTCTATTCTTTACCTCACATCACAAGGTGTGATAAACATCCAAGATATAAAAATAACATTAACTACCTTCTATTTTCAAATATTTTTCATACATATTACCATTCTTGTTTTGATAAATGTTAAATAATCAACATGTACCAGAAATTAAAATTTGTCAGACTACAAAATATTGGTTTTATGGTTTATTAATGTCATACTCAGAAGCAACATGAGAGTTATTGGTGATGAAGCTAATTATTTTGAAACTCAGTCAAGTAATGAGGACAATACCAGAGCTGGCACCTTCCTCTCCAATTTTCCACACCATACAAAAGGAAAGACTTGGGGATCTTGACAAATTTTGTATGCATCAGCTCTATTACACAACAGGTCTTTAGGGACATCAAGACTTGAATCCAGGACTTAACAAAACCATAAAATATTGGACCAATCCTCTTGTGTAAGATGTTGTGTTTAAGAGCTCATGCAAATCACATCTTCATATTTTTTTTAGACAATGGCTTTTTTTTTATCATCACTGATAAATCAACGGCCAGTTGAGAAGATGTTTGTTTATGATCTCTTAGGAGATCAGAAGCAAAAAATTTCAAGATGTTTGACAGTATTTTAAGCTGAACATCTTGAACATTTAACAGCTTTTGAAATCTCAATGAGGCTAATATACTATTTGATTAAAAGCGGTATTTTAAATGTTATTCTTCACCAATTTCAACATTTTCAAAAGTAAAAATGATACACTTTCTGATTTTGGTTGAATTAACATAATTGGGTGCATAAATGTTCACTAAATACAGCGAGGACAGATATAAATGTTCACTAAATACAGTGAGGACAGATTCATTCCAAGAAAACACCAATTTTGTACAATCATCATGATAGCATTTTATTGGCTGTTGAATGCAATGATATTTGATTATGTTGTTGTCTAATTTCAACATTAATGCTACAACAAAAAAAAATTAAACTGATTTCGAGGATCAATTTCAATATTAACATAGAAAGATAAGACTACCTAATAATTTTGTTCATGGCTATAACAAGTTTTTACTTGCCTTACAATTCCTTTTAATTAATTTTCAAGGTAGATTTAATATATATCAATTATTTTTTTTTTGCAAAATACATACTAAAACTGTAATATAAAATGAATATTTTGTAATATATACAATATCAAAATTTTAAAATACTCACTAAAAACTAACAAAAAAAAAAAAAAAAATACAAAATCATTTGAATAACATTGATTAAACATAACAGTCATCATACTATAAATAAATCATTAAAGAAGAGATATTTACAATGATTCCATATTGTTTATGCAAGAGTTTATTGTGCACTCGTTCTGGGCCTCTTATATCAGAATGTAACTTTCGCATCAATGGAGGTTTATTATTTATGTAATATTGAGGAATTTTTGGTATAACAGTCAATTTTCTCTGATCTGGAAGCTCAATATCTAAAAATAAAGTAAAAATATTTAAAGATCATTATTTTCCGCATATATATTGTATATTACAAAAAGTATTTAAATGAGCTCTTAATTCAAAAATCTAATATTTTAGAGCTTAAATGACTTATAAATTTCTGAAAAACAAACAAACAAACTTATGTATAAATGAAAATTAGTATTCTACATCTATTTCTCATCTCATAATAGTTTTAAAATAACTAACAACATATTACCTTCAAAAGATGGAGGAGGACTATCATAAGAAATCTTTTTATAATAATTTTTTGACTGTATGGTATATAAAGGTGCAGCTATAAAAATAAAAGAAATTTATTAATAACTTAATGACATAAAATAATTTTGATTTAAATTTAATTAAGCTTTTTTGGAATAAGAAGCTTAAAGGAATACACTTCTTAAATATGAGTCTCAACCACAAAATAATAACAATTGAATTTAACAATATATCCTGCAACTAAGAAAATACAACAGCAAAAACTCACTAAAAGAAACCCCTACATATATTTTAATGATTTTCAGTTACTTGGAAAATCTTACATCACAATTCTGATTTCTAAGTTGTTATTCTATTTACTGTGCTACCACAGCCTTCAATAAGTAGTCGAAGAATATCCCCAAAGCAAATTATTTTATTTCATAAACTTTTAGTTGTTACAAACTTTAATTAAAAATGATTTTACAATAAGATACATTAAATAAAACTAATAGTTCTTACTTTCAATTTTTTAGAAAAAAATATTGGAAAGCTATTAAAAAAAATCCAAAGTCTATTTTTTTATTCAAATGCAACAAATAAGAAAATAATATTTTTAGCAATTTACTACATATAAGAATGAATGTAAAGGTTTATATAACACATCAATCAATAACTCCCGAGACTAACCCAGAGATGGCGCTCGTAGTAAACCAGTAACCAGGTCTTTCTAGAGTACTAACCTTTGCTTGAAACGTGTCAAAATTTTAAGTCGATCGGACCAGAAACAGCTGAGTTATCGAGGTTGGAGTAAAGTCGTTTTGTAGTTTGTTTAAAAAATGGAAAAAACCGAGTTTCGTGTTCTGATAAAACATTGTTCTTTAATGGGTAAAAACACCGTGCAAGCGAAACAATGGATTGAAAAATGTTACCTGGACTCTTGTCCATCAAAAGCAACGATTTGTCAGTGGTTTGCCGAGTTTAAACGTGGTCGTACCGACACAAATGACGCGGAACGCTCGGGTAGACCTGTGGAAGCCATTACACCGGAAAATGTGAGTGAAGTGACAAAAATTATAATGAAAGATCGTAAAGTGAAGCTCCGTGAGATTGCTGAGATGACACAGATATCATATGGAAGTGTATTTACTGAAAAAGGGTTTTTGAAGTGAAGTGAAAAAGGTTTTTTCCAAGTGGGTGCCGCGATTGCTTTCGATGGAACAAAAAACAGCAATGAGTCGATGATTCAGAAAGCTGTTTATCGCTATTTACTCGCAACAAAAAAGATTTCTTGCGGAAAAAAAAAAAAAAAAAAATGGGGGGGGGAAAGAATTGGAAAAGCATTGGAACGATTGTATCACCCTGAAAGGTGATTAACAAAAGGTGTTATGTTGATGAATAAAAAAAAATTTTGCAAAAAAAATGTTGTTTTCAATGTTAGACTCGGGAGTTATTGATCGATGTGTTAAAACTGTATTGAAAGTTAGTTAAGACTTTGGGTTGGTTTTTGGAATGATACAAAAAGAAATTTATAAACATTATCGATATAAATTTTGCATAAAAGGGAACACACACACAAATTCCAATATCAAGCTAAAGATATTGAGAAAAAAAAGCTGAATGCACCCATTTTGTGATGAAAATGCATGGTACAGTAAACGAAGTACAATCAAACATTTCTAAATAGATCATTTCTTGGTATGGAGCATTCTAGATAGATCATGTTCTAATTCAGGGAAATTTTTTATTAATGTCTTGATTTATAAATTCTAGTCTCATGTCTTTTATTATTAACAGCTTAACAATTGTCATTGTCACATTAAAACAAAAGGGCATAAGGACTCATTTTCATTTTTTTTAAATTTTCGATTTATGTGGCATACAGTATTGCTTTTCTCTGACCTAAATATTTCGTTCATATGGAGTTAAAAGATTGGAAATTTACTTTTGGTCATTTTAATATTTAAAAAGCACCGATTTACAAAGTTTCTTTTTTCATTAAGATATAAAGAACTGCAAAGAAATTAATTAATAAGCTACTTAACCTTGCATTCATTTCAGAGAGCAAAGTACAGCAACATTGATAAATTATTATGTATTGAATGATGAATGTAAAAGAGAGTGCAAAAATGACAATTAAAGAATAAATAATGATGAATATAACAGTATCATTTAAAATATAATACCGTTCACAATATTCAGATATATATTTGCAATGATTAATAAGGGAACAAAGTATACAACCTTACAAAAGATAACACCAATAATTTTATTTCATTATCTAACAAATTAAGTACATCATTATTTTTATTTATTAACATCAAAAATTACGATTCTTACTAAGCTACAGTAATAATTATATACAAGCATAAAAGTAAAAAATAACTAACAATTCTTCATTTTTTATTTACTTTTAAACTTTGCGGTTCAGTTTTTTAACTAAAGAAATTCTATCACGAGCCTGATAAGCAAAATTTACATACAAATTATTCTGATCAAAAGGAGACAAACTAAACAGTTTCCATATGCAAAATCACAGGCATTTCATACATTTAACTAGAACTATTTGACATTTATTAACAATATCTGCATAAAACACAATACAATTCCGATTTAACTGATTACACACAAATTTAACACTAAGTTATTTAAAACGATAAATAATATTATTATTTAAAAATTATGCTGCTTTCAGAACAATGAATAGGACAACAATTAACTGAAAAAAGACACACTTTTAATACAAATTAATAATCAACAATCATCTAAAGACATTCAAATGCAAGTAATGATAAAATAAATAGAAAAAAAATTGAAGCTTAATCATTATTAAAGAAAAAGTACAGGACACAAACATTTGATATAGGATCCTAAAATTTTATAATATGAAGAATTTAAAATCGACGCAGCTCGCAATGCCGACATTGTTGTTTATTTACTTTTACCTTTTCTTCGATTCATTTCAGTTGCTTCCAATGAAAACATACGTAATAATTCACACTGAGAAGTTACTAATAGTGACATTAAAGCTCTAAACTTCAAAAAAGAAAAAGAAAAGTTACGTATCATAATAAACAGGATAATAAATTATTAGAGAAAGGAACTGAGAGGGTTGACAAAGTTAAGTACCTAAGGCATTAGAATCTAAGCTCTCTTTAAGATTACATATTAATTCCCAGTCAAAATTTTTAGAAAATAATTCAATTAAGCATCCACTCATACACCATAATTCCTTCTATACAAACAAGTTTTAAATTTCACCCTCACATATGCACAGCATATGAAGGGGCGGGAACGAACAGCAGCAACTCAAAGAACTAAAATATAAGTTTATAAAAATATAGGGCTTCACATCATAATTAAGCCCTAATCACCTGGGCAGTGCTATAAACTGATTCCCTGAGATTGAGGATGCCCCAACATGATTAAGAACTAAAATAACGTATTTTTGCATATGAAAACTTGACAATATTTCATCGTTGTTAGTGTGATGAAAAGTTCACTTTATCGTAAATATAGCAGATCTTTGAATTTCGACAATCTTTGAACCAATTCTTAATGACGCAAATAGGTAGTTTTTGTAATTTGATTCGGGCAACTCCCAAGAATCCCCACCTAAACTGAACTTTTTGGTTAAGCATGCGTGCAGAACGTCATAATGTACTTGCTGTATGAAGCATCGAAAAAGAAATTGCAAAAAATTGTAATTTTTTCGAAGTAAATAAGGATCGTAAGTTTTTTTACTTTACAAAAAAATGTAAGGTCCTAAATGGTTTCTTGCACCCAAGTTACTTTATAAAGAAGGCTGACTCTATCACTAATATGTTCTTAAGGAAATAAGTCATCCATTTAGATATAAAAACCATACCAGAATTTTTTTTTTTTTGTTCAAATTGTGTCAAGAAATGTTTTTTAAACTTTCATTCCAAGTTTTCATAATCCCTTTATCTAATCTTAAGCCATTTTTTGCTCTAGTAACACTAAAAAATTCAGAAATGCCTACGCAATTACAAAGTAGTCCTTTCTTTCAAAGCTGCAATAATCTTAATTTTTAAGACTTTTATTGTTTTGGAGGTATATCTAAGAGGAATCTAACGTATTTTATTGCTTTGGTTGAAAAAATTTCGTTATTCAATCGTACTGACTCCATAAAAATAACTCTCTAAAGGCAGCTGAAGTTGAAATTAAAAATAAACTTGTAAACACTAATGTTAATGAAATCGATATTCAAAATGTATACCAAATTTAAATTGAATCCGATAAATCTAATAAATATTTGGAAACTAAAATAAAACATTAATTGAAAGTAATTTCTTATCTGTTTTTAGCCATAACTTTTTTATTTTACTTGCAACGCAAATAATGTTGATAACGACAACAAGCAAGGAATCTTAAAACAAACCACCACTTTCAATTAAACTCAGAACTCAAACAAAATCACAAAAATCTCAAATAACCAGGAAAATAATTTCGAATTTACCATAGTTAAAAAATAAAAGAAAGGACAATTAAACCAAAAAGTTATTGTAAAAAAAAACTATAAAAAATAAATAAAGAAAACTAATTACAAATTAATAATTTGATGTATAAGGTAAATATATTTACTAAAAACAGTCTAGGTGTACTAGACAAAACGAATCAAGCAATTAATTTTTTCCTCAAAATTTTTAATATTTCGGGTGTGGAGACTAAATTCAAATTATAGAAAAAAATGTAAATTTTCATTTTCGAATTTAGAAGTTATACGAGAGTTGTTGGCTACAGTTATTGTGTATCAATGTCGCAATGAGAGCCAACACGAAGGCTACCGACGACGGAATTAATTTTAAAGAAGTAATTTTGGACTTCAGTCAATTGTGACGAGGATGACACCTGAGCACTGGCACCTCCCTCGCCAAGCTACCATACCATACCAAAGGGAAGGCTTGGAGAATAGACAAATTTAACGTACATCCCGCTGTTCTGCGAGTCTTTAAGGGCATTATAGCTCGAACCCACGACTCATCAAAAGCAACTCCAGACGAGAGTTCGCGACCATAACTGTTAGGCTACGTGGTCACTACTATAAAAGAAGAAAGAATTTTCAAGAGGAAAAAAAGTTAAATAGCTTATTAGAAAATAATATGAATCGTGGGGTCCAAAATGAATCAAACATTTGTATCCCTCAAGACAATATTTATAAATTTATTTTTGAAAAAGAGTAAATTCTCTGTAACGCCACAAAATAAAAATTAAATTAAAATGATATAATTATTCCAAATAATAATTAGTTTTTCTTTAAATTCCTTTTTGATAGTTTCTAGTTTAAATGAATAAACTTAAAAAATACAAATTATTAGCTTATTATTTCTGCTGTAATTTTCAACGAAAGACACGATTCGAATATTAAGATTTTAAGAAAATCGGTCATTATTTAATTCTTTATTTGGATTATTTCCTAAAATAAGATTGTGTAATTAATTAGAACTCAATCTGTTTATACTATGGTATGCAACGTACTGGAAAAATTATCATGCAACTAAAGAGTGTAAGTATAAAAACTTTTCAAATGATTTTGAAATAGTTTCTTTTGTATATGTCATATTACAACTACGTAATGATTCTCGTTATTTTGATTCTTTGTAAAATGACAAAGCGATTTCAGAACACACACACACACACACACACACACACACCAACAAACACACACACGAACGGACAAGCAAACAGAAAGACAAAAAGACACACAGAAAA
>BMAW01130055.1:0-35766 GCA_019974015.1 Nephila pilipes | reverse complement strand
ATAAAGTGCTGTAGCGGGACGTTGAAAAAAGTCTATGATTATTTGTTAGTGGCAAACGTTTAGTGAGACCTGAGTATGCCTCCACGACGGAAGAATAAGAAATTCAAGCAACTTACGGAGGTTGAACGAGGGAGGATAATCGGCCTTCGAGAAGGAGGATTTTCCTATCGCGCAATAGCAGCTCGTATGCAGCGGAACAGTTCCACAGTGATGCGAGTTTGGAAGCAGTGGACCGACGAGCACCGAACAACTCGAAAAACAGGCACTGGACGACAGAAGGTGACGTCAGAGCGCGATGATCGACACCTGCTCCGCATGGCGGTGAATGATCGCACAGCTTCCTCCAGGCAGCTGGCAGCACGTTGGTCTACTGCTACAGGTGTACAATTGTCGGCTTCGTCAATTCGTCGTCGTCTGCTGCGCCGTGGATTGCGTGCAAGGGTGCCTTATACAGGATTCCCCTCACGGCGAATCATCGACGGCTGCGTCGGCAGTGGGCTCTTGAGCACAGAGACAGGCGAGCTGATTGGCACCAAGTTGTCTTTTCAGATGAATCACGCTTCAATTTGTGGACCCATGATGGCCGTGTTCGTGTTAGACGTTATGCCGGTCAACGCTGCCTTCCTGAGTGTATTATTGAACGACATAGTGGTCGAACACCCGGAGTTATGGTCTGGGGTGCGATTTCGTATCATGGACGATCCAATTTGATACGAATTGAGGGTAATCTCAATAGCAACAGGTATGTCCGTGAAGTGCTACAGCCCGAAGTCGTTCCTTTCCTTCAAGGCATCCCTGGAGCTATCTTTCAGCAGGATAATGCACGCCCACATGTTGCGCGGACTGTTCGAAACTTCTGTTCAGCACAACGCATGCAACTTCTTCCTTGGCCTGCTTATTCACCGGATATGTCGCCTATTGAGCACGTGTGGGATATGGTTGGTCGGCGTCTCGCTCGTGATCCGCGTCCTGCAGTTTCCAAAGACGAACTTTGGTTGCGCATACAAGCGATATGGAATTCTCTTCCTCAAGCAGATATTCAACATCTGTTTGACTCCATGCCACGTCGTATAGCAGCACTTATTGCAGCGCATGGTGGCTGCACCAAATACTGATTTCGGACGCTTAATTTGTTTCTTTTGTTTTGAAAATTTCATCATTTATTTGTATCAGTACAAGTCGTTTCTGCATTAAATTTCATTTGATTCTGATGATTCTTTCATGGTGTTGCATTTTCTACAAACAGCAGTATATATATATATATATATATTGTTACAAATATGAAATGTTGTTTCCCAGAAATACTGATCGTATGGCTGCTAAGAGACGTTCACAGGCTATCTGGACGCAGAGAAGAAAATCAGGAATTCAACCACCAGCCTTGGAGACAAACGATGACAAATTTGGCGACTTTGGCGACAAAAATTGGCATCACAAATCTTCAAGTACAATCTAGTTTCGTCGAGAAGTTTCCAGAATAGGACCGAAACATTGGAGAACTATCTATGGGACGTCACATCCGGACGATCAGCGGCTCTGTCTATTTATACCTTGTATAAAGAGACAGAGCCGCTGATCGTCAGGGAGTTGATCTACAAAAAGCGAATTTTCTTACTGATACCCTGGCCACCAACTTCCTTGAAAACCCTAGACCAACTAACTTTGAAACTAACATAGATAACCAAGTAAACAACAAAATTAATGAATTCTTTCTTTCCAATACTAACAATTTTATCAAACCAGCCTGCCCGGATGAAATCATCGACTACATCAAAAAAGTAAATCCAAAAAAGGCATCTGGAAAAGATGAAATTACTAACAAAATGTTAAAAAACCTATCACTAAAAATTAGCTTCATTCTCACATACCTCAAAAAAAACTCTCACTCACCAGACAGTTACAGACCCATTTCACTACTCTCCACCCTCAGCAAGTTAACAAAATCAACTATACTCAACAGATTAAAAAGAACACATAAACACCAATAACTTTATAAATCCTAATCAATATGGCTTTGTTAAACAACTCTCTACAATACACCCACTACTTAAACTGACAGAAACAATAGCCTCAGGCCTTGAAAAACGTCAATCCACAGGTGTCGTTTTCCTAAATATTCAAAAAGCTTTTGACAGAGTTTGGATTGACGGCCTAATTTACAAGTTAATCACAAACAACTTCCCACCCCCCTCATCAAACTCATTTATTCATATACTAAAGAGAGAACTTTCCAGGTTAAAGTTAGAACCTCCCTTTCTAATAATTCTGAAATCAAAATTGGTGTAGTTCAGGGCTCTTTACTCGGTCCAATCCTATTCAATATTTATATTAATGATATTCCGAATTACTCTTCAACAAGTATCAATTTATATGCAGACGACACTGCTATGCTTGCAAAATATAAAAATCCAAAAACCTTTACTAATGCACTAAGCCTCCACCTCAAACAACTTGAAAAATACTTCAACACATGGAAAATCAAAATTAACGTAGAAAAATCTGCAGCAGTTATTTTCACAAGAAAGAAAACCTTCCCACCACCGGCACTTAAATTCCCTGGTCTGAGTCCACAAAGTATCTCAGTATCATTTTTGATAAATAACTCACTTTCCGACAACACCTACTACACTCGAGCGAAAAATTCCGTAACTTAACTAGAAAACTTCCCCCCCTAATTAGACGGAAATCTGAAATGACTTTAGAAAATAAGCAACTTCTCTACACCTCCGTTATGCACCCAGTAATAACTTATGCCTGCCCGGTTTGAGTTTTTTCTAGCAAAAGTAATATTAAAATTTTTGAAACTATTCAAAATACAACCATCAGAATGATAGCCAAAGCAAGATGGTTCATGAAAAACTCAGATGTTCGCAAAGCTCTAAAAATAAATACCTTCCGTAAGCATCAACAAACCATATCAAAAAACTTTTTTACATCCCTACAAAATAACAATAATCCAAATATGAAAAACTTAGAAATTTATCAACCTAATAATAAAACAAAGAGGCCAAGAATTATTATTCTTGACTCTTATTTGCCCCCATAATAATTTGCATAAGTCTATTAACTTTAAACTATTAATTTTCTCTTAAACATACCTAGATTGTCTTAAAATTTTAAGACCCCAATACAGAGCATGCCCTTCCCACCTTCCTCTCTTATTTAACTTAAGCCATACTCCAGGACAGCCAATAGTAGATAGCACTCTCACCACCCTCCAAATTCTCCTACAACATCTACACAAAATCTAGCAGAAGAAGAAGCAAGCTTCCCATTGGTTCCCCACCCACTCCTCCCGCACACCTTCACAACCAATCACGTAAAAGAAAACAGCCCAGCTAACTTCAATAACTCCAGTCGTCTCACAGTTACCAGCAAGACACGGGTTGAAAGGTGGCTACGCCGCCTAGGTACCCGTAGAGCTTTCAACAGCTTCGTCTGGGAGTTAGTCTTTCGGAGTGAAAGCGATTATCTTGCTTGATTCGCAAACTGCGTGATTTTGTTTAAACTGTGGATTGCTGTTTATTTTAGTGCTGCAAATTTGAGCAAGTACGATTTTGTTGTCGTCTGTGCTTCCTGTTTATTATTATTTAAAGAATAAATTACTATTTTTCTAGTATTCTGCTTGTCGGACTGTTCACCTACGTGCACACAATATTCGTATTCAAAAATTTTCGTAACAATATATATATATATATATATATATATATATATATATAGTCCGTTCTCCATTTTCTCGTTGATCTTCTTTACCCGCGTCACAGGACCAGAATGTATTTCTGTCATTCATTATTGCATTATCTCAGCATACACCTACACAATAAGATCACTTTCTTTCTTTCTTTTTTTTCTTCAAGATAATCATTGAACATATCGAAAATTGTTTCTCCAGTTGTATAGATTTTCAAAGGTTTTACAAATAGTCCAGCTTCTTAAGCGGAAATCTTAAAAAAATATCGTATGTAGACAATCAATATTGCAGCAATTCTAAAAAAGGTCGATTCGTCAAGTTAGATCACAAAATAATTCAATTTTATTCTTTTCAAAAGAGTACTCTCTACATCATTTGCCAAATCATTAATTCTACGCGACACTGAGCCGTATGATAAAAGAATCCGGTCAAATTCCTTTGCTGCTTTTTCTCCGATCTTTTTCAATTTGCAATTTTGCGATTTCCTTTGCACATGGTCCGTTTAAATTTTCTGCCATTGTATGTGCTTGTTCAGATTTTACAATTCTATAACTTAATCGAAATGATGTCTCAAAGGCCATTTTACTTTCTTTGTTTGAAGTTAACAGCAAAGAAGAAACGCTACACTTTCTAATTATTATCTGCTAATTTTCACTTGATGGACAAGCAGTTAGGGGCATGAAAGAACACTGTAAGAAACACTCCATCTCAATTTTTTTTTATAGAGGCTTACGTCACCTATGTACTCATGGTGGGATAATGTGTTTCTCAATTCTTGTCTTATTGAAGAGCACTTTTATTTATTTATTTAGTTTATAATTTTCAAATTGATAACAATGCAGTAAATATATGTATGCAAATATATTATTTCATTATTTTTTTACATCAGCAGCTTAAAATTTCATCATTGCAATATTATTTTCGCGATCCCCTTTCATACACCTCGTTAACACCTACAGGTTCGTAAGCCACTAGTTGGGAACCGCTGTATTTAATAATGTAGCCGCGGCATCCTGCCCGGTAAGCGTTGTTTTCATTCAAGCCTGGTGCCATTAAAGATCCGCAGTGTAACATGGCTGATGCATGGAAAATCTGGTTGAGGTCCTAAATCCTCTCCATGGCGTGGTGTGGAAGTTTGGAAAGGGAAGTGCCATCTCCGGTATCGTATTCGTCATTTCACCTTGGTTCAGAATTGTGAGGTCCATCGCCAATTGCCCCAAGTTGCTTCTCAGTGCAGAGTTAATAAGCAATCACCACCAATGTTTAAAATTATTATTTTTTTTTGTTGCGAAATATTAGTTATCTTTGAAATTAAGCAAATATGTTTAAAATTTTAGGATGTGTAAGAATATCATTAAGAAAACCGAATTCTAGCTAACTTTTATTACCATGAACAAAAGATATAATTTTAAATTTGCACAAATTGTCTAAAGATAATTTAAAAACATCATGAAACAAAAATAGGTAATTTAAAAACATCATATTCATAACATCAAAAGATAATTAAAAAAAAAAAATTCTTTAAAGCTTTAAAGAAACTGAAAAATTCTATCGGTGTTACAAAAATTGACTTAATATGTTTGCATTTCTTTTACCTAGAGATCATGATCAGAATTTAAGCACGGAGAAAAAATGTTTGCCATGCGTCATTAGCAACAGATAAACTATGTGTGAAAATAGAATTTTGTATATAACTATTGGGTTCTAACAGTATATTCTCACCTACGGTTATCTGGTGGTTAAGGCAACGGTTTCTTGGGCGACAATTTCCGTCAAGCCGTAGGTTCGAGCCAAGGTGCCACTGAAGACTTGCCGTGTAGTCTGGGCTGATGCACAACCTGCAATAACTTATTTGCAAGAATGTTTTTCACCTTACACAAATACGTTTTTTTTTTTTTTGTCTTAAGGGGAAAAAAAGAGAGACACATTTTCATATGGCATTCGCTTTTCAGCTTGATCATAACTGCTGCGACAATATATTTCGATGTATTTATGATAATTTATTTTTACATTTTCACTCATAATGAGATGAAGCTGTTCATTGTTATGGAACTATTATCTTTTTTATTTTTTAAAAAATACTTGCTTTATTAGATTAAGCGTTTAAAAGTGAATGGAACTAATATTTTTTTCGAATCAGTATTGAATTAGTAGGAACTTATGTAAATATTATGTTCACAACATCAAATTAAAATTACGTAATTATCAAGCATCTTTAATAATGAATTTTTGAAGAATTCCTTTTCTTCTGCACGTTAAATTCATCAGAGTGAAATAAATTTTCCTTCGTTATTTATTAAAACTCTAGTAAATGTTTTTGAGTTCAGTCACAAACTTTATAGATCTTTAAATTTAAAATGCAAGCCCATTTTTCAAGTCATTAAAACTGTATGTAAAGTTTCAATCGCTATAAAATATAATGTATTGGACTTTATATACGAACATTCTTAAACTCAATCGCTATAAAATGTAACGTATAGAAGATATTCACATTATTTATATACTAATAATTTTTCAACTCGCTTACTATTTATGTCCTATAAATCTGAAACTTAAATAAGATATGAAGATACTCATATTTTTAAATATTTTATTTTATAAAGTTTTGCAAAATTTAACAAAATAACAAATATTGAGGAAAACTGTATCCGTTCATCAAATATACTCTTCTTTTATCAATACATAAAATTTTCCATGTCTTTCAGTCTGAATAAAACTGCTTATTTGAGAAAACTTTCATCAATGTCTGATTCCGTAGCTGAATACGAAAAACTCGAAATGGTGAAAAAGAAAGCTTTATTCTAAGAAAAAAGATAAACATTCCATTCGCAAATCCATCTTATGAATGTACGATTTATTTTCGAACTAGAATTTCATGAAAGAAAGAAAATCTCATCATCTTTTGGATGCAAGTTTGCTTTTCAGATAGTTGCCCAAAACATGTTAAAATGAGATTTTTGTATTTTTGCTCCTTTAAAAAAATGGGACAAAAAAAAAAAATAAACGAAGATATTAGATTCAATTCTTGTTCCTTTATAGAGAACTGTACGAAGAGCCGAAATAAAATAAAGAGTCAGAAAAATATGATTAATCTTTGCCAAAAATCTATGTATATTTATAACATTGTAATAAGTCATGTGAAAAGAAATAAATAGATAAGGATAGAATTCATAAATATCTATTCTTTAAAAACCGTTTTCAATGTCACTATTGAATATATTTGAATATAAATTTCGTAATGTTTTACAAAACGAAAGTCAAACGTAGAGTGAAGTTATTTTAATATAAATTTTTTCTCTCTTAATAGACATAGAAAAGCGCTATAAATATTTCCAAACATTATTACTTTTTTTTAAAAAAAAATCTGAAAATGGAATTATTTTAGGGTCTATAAATCATTTTTTTAAAAAGTAATTTTACTGCAGTGGCACACAAAATCATGGTATGTTTTGAAAAATCTATACATTTGTATCACTACCATAAGTAGGTATAGAAATTGCTGTTATTTGAATACTGACCGATGGTGACAAACTTTTAAACCATAAAGTTATGACAAAGATTTAAATAAAATTTCCCATAACGTATTTTTGGATCATATGAGGTAAAGCCGACTCCTTTATAACAACATCTATTTCAAATTACTGTTAACACCGAGTGATATCTTGTTGTGAGCACAGTGATGTTTAGTGTTTACCATCCTATCAGAATAAAAATTCATCATATTACATGCCGTTGTTGATTATTGTTGTTCATTAGATAATTATGACTCGAAAAATTTCTTCTTTTGTTCAACCTTTTGCAGAATTCAATAAATTCATTTATTCAGAAATAATAATTAGTTTTACTTTGTCAACTTAGTTTTACAATTGTACATAAAAATAAAATAGAAAAATAAATTTATATCAATCCGAAATAGAACACAGCCAGTCGTATTTTTTTTAAATGCTTAAATGTATTAGTAATGTCATTGACACTTCCATTTCCTATATTTTCTTCGTGAAAAATATGGTCTAAGAACCAAATACAAATACCAAAAAAAAAAAAAAAAAGCTGAATGTTTATTTCTAAAATAGTCTGCTTTTTTTACGAACTATGTTATCGCCCAATCTTTTTCTTTTAATATATCTTTACAAATTTATCAATTTTTACAAAAAGAGATTTGAAATTAGTTTCTTGGTTTTAGTAAAAAAAAGAAAACCGAGAGGGAGAAAAAGCCGGTTTTGAGTTTTACAAAAACTGCTCAATTACTAGAAAAAAGACAACCCTATGTTTATTGATTAATTCGGAAAACAATTTGAGAAACTTATGAATTAATAATCAAATATGGATTAAAGTATTTCATTTGTATATTTAATTTTAGATATGATGTCTACCTAATATCATTTGAAAATTTGATATGTAATGCCAGCTAATGTAATTGCAATCATGCTGTTAGATTATCTTAATTGAAAACACAGTTTCAAATAATAATGGATTCTTAAGATCAATCACTGAAACTAATTATGGAGTGTATTATGAATTTAAAGTAGAAAATTCCATATGCGGTTTCTTCAAGAAACTCCGAAATTAAGCGAACAGGATTATGAAAAATAAAGAGAGAGTTCTGTTTCGCCCCGAGGTACCGGGTTGGATAAAAAGCTCATTAATTTCAAAATAATTTTACTTTAGTTTGAAAGATCTGAATTTAAGTATTTAAGGAAAAAAAAATTAGCAATATACTAAAAAATCGTTTATTCTAAAATTTTATTTATTTTTTTTTGTCTTGCATTTAATTGCTTTATTACAAAAGGTTTTGTAAGAAATTTATTAAATGTTGGATCGTTTTCACAAACAAAAATGTATGAACGATGTTAATGAGAAAATTATTATACTTATTATCATCAACAATTCCGTTAGTTTTATCTGTAAGTATTCCCCTATACTACTCCGTCTTTATTACTATAATTCATCGTAAGTCTTATATACAGAAATGATGGAGAAATTGTTTTTTAAAATTTAATTCTATTATTTATTTTATTAAAACCATTACCGGTACGATTTCTATTCTTATTCCTTTTATGAATGAAACTTTTTACTTAATATTTTGGAAAATTTTGCTGAAAAAAAGAATCACTATATATTTTTAAGGACTTTAATTTTGAGTATCGAATAAATGAACAGTTTGCTTATCAATCTGAATCAGATAAATATCGAGTGACAATCAATTTTTTATATAAAGTATTGAGTTGTTTTTATCAACTTTAAAAATACTTAATAGAAATGCAATTTTAATGATACATTTATTTGATTGCCAGAAAAAAATTTATTATTTCCATCATTTCAAATTTAAAAAATGAAAATAAATAAATAAATAAATAAAATAAAAAATAAATCATTTTAGAAATTTTAGAATTTTGTTTTATATCTATACATAACTTAAAAAGAGTCATGTTTCGACAATTATATATTGGGTTTCTACAAAAGATTGAAAATTGCTTGCAAAAGATCTAAGACATCATTTCCAGTATTGTTGTGAATGAGCATTATTTAATCCAAAATAGAATGGAAATTAAATTACGCTTAAATGTACTTATTGTGGAAAATTGTATGTAATTTGAGTTGTGAAAAAATGCAAATTCAATAGCTTTTGAGCAAAAAAAAAAAATCAAATGTGTTTATCACTAAATTATGATTTTTGTGGAGCAAATAGCAAAAAATTTACTTTTAAAAAATGCAAATATATTTTATGAATTTTGTTTTTATTCTTTAAGGGATCTATTTACTAAGCAATTCCTTTATGATTGACTTGTTAAAATTGTTAACGCAGTTTTTTTGGAAGTTATTACTATAACTGGCGATGAATCTAATCTTACCGGTACGATTGGATTTATAATTATACAGCAAGATTTATTAAAATCTCATATAAAGAGTTAATTGTTTTTTTCAATTAATGGAAAATCTTTAATTCAATTAATGGAAAATCTTTAATTCAATTAATGGAAAATCTTTTTTAATTTCTATCAATTAATGGAAAATCTTTTATATGTTATCAAATATCTTGGAAATAGCTACAAATAGGATTAAATTAATCAGAATTTTGAGATAACTATGTGGTCAAGCTATGTATATTTAATTTAATTTTTGGGATATTTTAGGATCAAAACTTTTTAATATTAGAATGATTTACCATTTCTTTTCTTTCATTTAATTATTTTTTTTCATTCCATAAAAATTCTTTGTTAGGACGAATTGTTCTAAAACAGGCTTGTTTTTCAAAGTATGAATTTTTTTTTCTTGCTGAATAAGTTTGATTTGTTATTTCGATATCACTTCCGGAATCGATATTTTAAATTCAAAATAAGTTTATTGAAAAACTCTTACAACTCCCAAGCAACGTAGGTATTTCAGTTGAGAAACTCCAAAGTAATGTGATATTTTACTCATAAATCTATTCAAGAATAAACATTCACAAAAAATTCTAAAAATAATCATCAATTCAAATATTTTAAAATACGATAGTTCCACACTTGTGAGGAGTTCCTTTTTGGTACAGTTTACAAGACCGCATGTCGGCGGAACGCTCAGATGGGCAGGTTCAAATATGCTCCAAGCATCACCACCATCTCTCGACACCGAAGAAAACTTCAATTTCACAATATATTTTTCAAGAATTTGTAAAATTTTAATTAAAATAGTTTTTTTTTTGTAAACAAATGTTTACTTTTTTTTTAATCTCGTATATTTTTCCTACCAATCAGTTTCAAAATCTAGCCATTTTCTTGTAAAATATCTAGGCATCCTGCAATTAAAAATCTCCATATCAACGAGGTACTGAAACATACGGTGTCAGAAAATAACGGATATATAACGGAGATAATTTTATCGGGAACTGCCCTTCTCTTTAAGATAAATATTTCACTTTAGTTAATTAGCTTGTGTTCAGTATAATATAATTAGCTCTTCAATTTGATGAACTGAATCGATCTGATGTAGAATCTTTATTTACTTTTTCTTTAGCTATTTTATTTGAAGTACAATTGAAACTAACAAATGTCTTTCTTGGCTAACATTTTGTTAATTTCGATAATAAGTTTCACACAATGAATGTGCGTTATTTTTCAAGGTTTTTATAATGCTTGAATTAATGAAATATATTTTGAGAGCAAGTAGTGATAAGAAATGAAAAATAAGGGGAAATGTGAAATTTCATTTGTAGCGATAGCTAGATTGTGTTACATTTGAGAAAATCTTGAAAAAAGACTATGAAGTTTATATTAATAAATTTCATAGAAATAATCACTGAAACTGAATTAATTTATTTTCTACAATTACAATCATAAATAATAAGAGCAAAATACTTGAGTGTTAAAATAATTTGAAAATGAATGAAACGATTTTGATAAGATTTTAATCTTTTTTGCGAGAATCGAAAGATGTTTTATAGATTAATTTTAGTTTCCCAAAATTTACGTTCTTTTAATTGAAAAAGAAATGAATCACGCGTTACAAAAATGCTTATAAAAAGAGAATTTTAAAAATTTAGCTCATTGTAGGTTTGTTAACACATTTGAATTTCGCTCCGTTTTATATTTTTACATGCGAAGAATTTAATACTCCGATTAACTTATTTTATTGATTATAGAAAGTCCTTTTGCAGATCAGTTAATAGTTTTAAATTTCATTTTCTATTACTGGAGCACACCCGATTTTCTATGGCCATCGAATTCTGAGGCAAATTAAAAGAAATATTTAATAATCACCCCAATAATAAAAATAACGGCTAAAATGCTAATAACCTCACTAATAATAAAAGTAACAATTTAAGTTAATAATTACTAATAATAAAGTAACTGTTAATAAATACTAATAAGTACTAATAATAAAGTAACTGTTAATAAATACTAATAAGTACTAATAATAAAGTAACAGTTAATAAATAATCATTAGTAATAAAAGTGACACTGAAGTTAATAATCACTACAATAATAAAGTTTTAGTTTCTATTAACGTCGCACTAGAAGCAACACGAGGGCTATTGGCGACGGACCTCGTAATTTTGAACCACGGTCAAGTGACGAGGACGACACCTGAGCTGGCACCCCCCTCTCCTAACATCCACACCACGCCAACGGGAAGACTTTGGGCCCCGAACAGATTTAACGTACATCAGCCCCGGCTACACGGCGGGTCTTTGGCGGCCAAGGATCGAACCCGCGACTGAACGAAAACCGCCAGCCGCTAGTCCACGACCTTGACCACTAGGCTACCGCGGCCCCACTATAATAATAAAAGTAACAATCAATAATCACAAAGTTAGCCCGTAATAATAACTAATAACAAAATAAAATGAAAATAATGAAGTAGAGATAATTTCCAGTCATTTGTTCCTCAAAAATGTGAAAAAAAGTATCAAGTATTAATTAAATACAAAAAGTATGATTCGAAATAGTCTAAGAAAATATGAAAAGTAGTTGAAATAATTAAAGAAAAGTTGAAGTGTTTTACATTAAGTAAAATGACGTTGTTAAATAACAAAGGTCGACTGCCCTTCTTTCGCAAAAGTCTTCTCGAACAATGAAGTATAATCTCATTACCTACAAATGAAAACGGCGAATTTATTTTCGGACGAGCCTTTTGTCATTAAAGAATAATTTTCTATACGTACTTCATTCTCTTTTTCAGGTGAATATTTAAATATTGAAGATTAACGCATTCTGTGTATAACGGAGGTATAAATAATATTTTTTAAAAAAATACTTTTTCAAATAAAGCAGTTTTTTATTGTCAAAGTTTTCCTGCTATAGTTATAATATAATCGAGAAATTTAATTTTATTAATAAATTACTCAAATAATAATTGCAATATAAGCCTAAACTACAGAAATATATTGTTTTTTTTTAAAAAAAAATTTGTGAAGTTTAGTGTTGTGCTTGTCAAATAGTTTCTAGAATTATAAAAACCTATCATAACCAAAATTTAGATACATTATTGCGTGTGAACTTTGACTTTATAAGTCACTGCCAAATATTTATCGACATCTAAATTGCTTTAACTAGATAAACTCAAATAATAAGAATCATTGAACAAGTAAATTATGAAAATAAGAAATTCCTTTTGAATTTTTATAGTCTTCAGAAGAAGAAATTATAAAATTCTATCAAATGATGTGATTCAATTTGCACTGAACATTATGTAAGAAGTTCTCATTTTAAAATGAACAGGTAACATTTGGTTAAAATATAAAATAAGGGTTAAAATTTATATTAACAGACAAGATTGATTCAAATAATTTTTTTTAAAAATAATAGTGTTGTATAATATTAAAATGTATTTCCAAAAGAATTAACCTTGAAAATTGTAACAATTCTTCTATGATTGGCAAATAATCGAATTCAATCAGGTGATTGCGTAGCAATTCAGATAAAAGATTTAAATATGTGTAGAAATTTGTGTATTTTGTAATTGTGAGCTAATTATATTTTGTAAATTTTATTTTGTAAGGTTAATATGTGTGTTTCTTAGAATTTTTTTATTGAATAACACTATGATTAAATTTATATAAGTTTAATAGATTACTGTTTTTCTAAATTTTCAGAATAAAATATCATTAAATTTTTTTTCTTTCACGTTTATGAAATGAATTTCTTAATGTGAGAAATTAGTTGTATAAGTAATCGATAATGAGAAACAAAACGCATCTCCATCTTTAATAATGAAAATTCAAAACGAAATAAAAATAAATAAATAATTCAAAACGAAAGGAATATTACAAATATTTGGTTCATAAATAATCAAAGTAAACAATTCAATGTATCAGACGTGGCAGTGGTAGCCGAAAGGTCATGTTCGCGAGTTCGTGACCGGCGCTTTTTCGTTCTGGGCTTGGCCACCATGTAAATACGATGATTACTAGTATTTAGTGTAAAATATAGCTAGTAAATGAACATTAAATTTTGTTAGATATTTTGAAGTAGAATGGAGAAAAATAGAGAATTTTTTCCCCTTAGCATATACCGGTTTAATATACTAGTTTATGATTTCTTACTCAATCATATTTAAGTAATAGCTTCTGTTTCAGCATTGTAGAACAGAAAAATTTCCTCAAAATATAAAGATAATGAAATAAAAAAATATATTTTTTGAAAACGTTTGTAATCCAAAATTAGAAGGAAAATGAAGTAAACAAGGTGAGATATTTTTCATAGACTTACATTTTATTTTCAGAAAGAGATTTTGACGAGCTTAAAGTACATTTTTCTACAAATAATGTTTATTTGCTTCAACAAAATTTGCCTATGAAAACTCAGCATGCCTGATCTCCCTATTTGTATTAAAGGCCCTATTTGTAGAGATCTCCCTATTTGTATTGTCTTTAATTTTTAGACATTTCTTTGCGTTTCGGTACAAGATGTCTATACTTCTCTCAAAGAAAAAAATGTATATATCATAGTTTTTGCTTTATGGATAATGTCTTTTTTATTTTAGTTTTATTGCTGAAAAGTAATGATTGAGTTGCAGTTTTCCAGAAAGTAAGTTCATTAAATAAGATGCAAAAATAAACAAGACAGATAATGAAATACTTTAAAATAATTTTGAATAAAATAATTTTTATTCAGTGAAAATAAATTAACATCTAATTAGTAGAAGTCATGTAAAGAAATATTTATCCAACTGAGAACATACTTAAACATATATACTATTTTTGTTGTGAAAAAAAAATCATTTAATTTAATAATTTTCAAAAGTAAATTTTCCAAATGAAATGAAGCCTTTTCTGAAAGGAAATTAGCTTTCTGGATAAGATATTGAAATTATAATTGCATTTGCACTTTAGTTATGTTTGAAGTAAGCTACAAAAATAAATGTTCTATTCTGTATTGATAAATGTTCTATTCTGTATTGATAAATGTTCTATTCTGTATTGATAAATGTTCTATTATTTGCATGGATTTTGTTTTAATTTTTCAATTATTTTGAAAAATAAAGATTTAGGACAAATTTGGTTCCTTCTTAGTTTCTTTAGGAATTATTTTCGATATTTTAACAATTTTTAGAACTGAAAATACAACTATTGCCTTTAATTTTTAATTGCATTTAAGTGAGATATAGTTTTCATCTTGTTTACAGTCTGGGTAAAATACTTTGATTCATTACAACTCTTAGAGGAACAGTTAAGTTAATAATAAGTTCTGTACATTAACATAAGCAAAATTTATGAAGCTGTTTTAAGCATTTTTGGATCCCTTTTAATGTTTTAAGAATATTGAAAAGTTTACTTTAACATTTGTTTAAAAATTTCCAGGACCCTAGTTACCATTTTTTTTTCTTTGTAATGCTGCTTTTGAAGGAAAAAAACCGATGTGTTTAAATATGGACTTTTCAAGCAAATTTTAAATCACTGCAGTCTTTCTCTCGTGGAGCGTTATTGCAAAACTTTTAATATTGAATTAAAATGAACATAGTCCAAATTAAACTAAAACCTTAATAAAAATTTTAAAATAAAATTTTCCTTTCACGAGGTACGGTTATTAAATAACGAGACGATATTGTTACAGGAGAAGTACGCTTGCCCCAAACGGCAGCGACCAACAGCTGCTTAGCGTGTTGTCTTCTCTTTCGAATGCAGTTCCTCTCAATTTTGTAAACAAATCCGTATAGCCGTAGCCTTTGTTCGCATTACCGTAATTTTTTTTCGTTTAATCGGAAAAATGATAAGTGAACAACGAATTATGAAATTTCGCATGAAACTTGGAAAAAACGTTACTGATAATTTATTGAAATAAGTGTATGACAACGAATGTTTATGGCGTACACGTGTTTTTGAATGATTTAAGCATTCTGAAGATGGCCAAGAAGACGTTGAAGATGATTCACACACGAGTTGCCCTTCCACGTCAAAAACAAATGACAATATCGAAAAAATCGGTAATCGGGTTCGATCTGACCTCCGGTTAAATATTCGTGTGATTATTGAGACTGTAGGAATTGTTAAAGTGTCTGTACAACAATTTTTTCCACCAAGACAGTGCCCCGGCTCATTCCACATTGTCAGTCACGAGATTTCTAACCAAGTATAGCTTCCCGGTGTTAGCCTATCATATATAGACTTATGCCCAGTATAAACTTATTTGCCGAATCTTGAGCCTTGCGACTTCTATCCGTTTCCAAAGGTGAATTCTGCATTAAAAGAAACAATATTTGAGCCCGTTGAAATTGGAAAAAAAAAAAAAAAAGTGGCACACGTCCTGAAGGAGCTGACAGAAGAAGGTCTCCAGCACTGTTTAGAACAATGGAAGATTCGCATGGAGCGTAGTAGGGATGAAGGAGTGTATATTGAAAATGATAATAAGTAAATGCATAATGAAATGCTTTAAAGTGCCAGTCTCGTTATTTAATGGCAACACCTCGTATATGCTATAAGAGTGTTAGAATCAATGAATTTCATATCCTTGCGAGTTTAATATAATTTTGTTTCCATTACTTTTAAGTCATAAGTCTTGGTATGATTTTTTTGGTTAGAGCTTGTTACTTATTAATACGTTGTCCTTCTTGTAGATGCATGTCTATTTAAATGGGAAGGTAGCGTGCAAATTATAAGACTGAAATGAATCCTCTCTCTCTCTCTCTCTCTCTCTCTCACACACACACACACACACACACAGTAAGCATAAAATTAACCGTTGAAATCTGGAAGACATTTGGACAGATAGAAATCAGGTTGCCCAAAACGAAAATATTCTTGGAAATATTTTTGAAGCCCCGAAAAAGTAAATTTTATCAACTAAAGGTATTTTATTTAATCTTTAAAAATGTAATTTCTCTTAAAGGTGAAATACATTTATTTCAATTTTTTAAATTTGTTATGCACAGAATCGTGTTACATAATTGTTTCATTTGGCATTGTTGCAATACAACAAAATGTTTATATAGATGATGTATTCTCTTTTAATTATGTAAGTATATTGAATTACATTTTGATTTCCTTTCCTTTTTACATCCAAATTAAAAAAATAAATTAAATAAATAATAAAATAACTTTTTTTTCATACAAATGATTTGAAAAATATTAAAGAAGCTCTGATATATTAGCTTATTAAATTACAATCCATTTCCAGAAAGGAAAAAGTTGTACATTTAAATGTTTTTTTTTTTACTTAGAATCTAAGTGAAAGGAAACAAACTTCTTCGAATTCCAAAGTACTAAAGAATTTTCTATTTCCAGAGATCATACTTTTGTTGATCATACAGTTACTAAAACTTGGTATAAATAATTAATTTTTAGGAATGAATGTAAATCATTGTAGATAATAGTCACTGTCAAAATTTCACAAGCAGCTAAGAATTATACAGCAAGCTTATTAAGCAAATTTAAAGAGTTTATTGAATTCCAAGGAACCAAATTGAAACGAAACATTTTGTATCTATTTAAAAAAAAGTTTTTCTTCCGTGGAGAGTTTGTTTGGCGAAACCTTTTAACAATTTTTAATCAATGACATTGCAAGTTATACATTTAATATCTTATAACATATTAAATGCGTCAAAGGATGCAGTTTCTGATCACTAGTAATAATTAATATTTCTAATCACTTAATATATTTCATTTCCTATATAAAGTGTAGTCGATGTCAGCGACATATTTTATTTATTATGACTTGATAAAAGTGAATTTATGAAAATTTCAGAAGTAGATTTGGTTTTGACTAACTTTTTTTTAGTTATTTTTGGTTTGGTAAATTACAGATAACGAATTTTACTCTAAAGATTAATAACTTTTATCACAAATATAATTTAAAAATAATATATTTAATGGCACTCAATTAAAGTTATTGAAGAACATACATTTTCAAAAATTCTACTTTCTAATTAAATCTCTCACACTCTCTCTCTATATACACACACACACACACACACACACACACACACATATATGTGTGTGTGTGTGTGTGTTGTGTTTGTGTGTGTTGATTTATAAATGTTACTAAGAATACATCTATTTTCACGATTAAATTGCTTCTTTTATTCAACTTCTTTATTCTTATTGCTTATTTTATTCTGCTTTTGGTGTACATTAAAGAAATTATTCGTACAATCCTTTACGCAAAGTGATTAGAAAATTCATGCATTTGGAAAAAATAGATATAAAATAAGTAAAGGAATTATTAGAATTTCCATTTTATTTGCAAATCTTACTTTCTTAACATGAATATAGGCTCACCCTTTCGTGGATACCAAACCATAAATTTTTAAAATTCTACTAAGTCAAATGTAAAATGCAGGTTAAATGTCAATTCAAATACTATTCACAGATCTATTTCATAAGTATTTTTTTTATTTGCAGAGGAATTTAATTTGCTTCCTGACAAGGTGACAAATGACTTCGTATTTTAACCGCCCACAGTGTTGGCAGGATAAGGGAGTTTGCAAAATTATGGCAAAAATTGCTGCTGTGGAGATTTCCTCAACACTTTAAAGACTTTATGGGGGAAAAAAATGTGAAAATATTTGAAAGGCAATAGATGCTGCAGCGGTGATTCCAAACAAATAAGAAAATCTTTAAATAAGTATTTGGCTGGTTTTCTGTATCGCTAACCGAATGAGAGTTTGGACAAGGGATGTTTTTTTTTTTAATATGTGTTAAGATTTTTTTGAGAAAATTGCGTCAACAAAAATAGGGAGGGCTTAAAATGAAAGATGCATGATATTTGGTTCAAAAGATTAATATTTTAATACAATTTGATTATAATTACACTTAGTTTGAAGAAAGAGGTATATTTAATTTAATATTTTATGTACTGCTTTTATTTTAATGTCCGAACAGAATATTATTACCTATTTTAATAATTCATCGGTTGTTTTTATTTTGATGATTTAATAGTTGATTTTTACTGCACAATCATCTGTTTTTATTCTTTTTTTGTTAACATTGACAAAGTTTTTGTACTTTAGAATGCTAATGAAAATGAAATTCTACTAATGAAAATGCATTAGGATTTTGAAGAAGGTATTTTCTTTTCTTAAAAGTAATTGCATCTGTAGAGTCTAGGACTCGGAAATACGCCGTGATTAATATTCGTTTTGAAGAATTCTACTTTTTCGGAAAAAATAACCCGTTAGCACATGTCAAAAACATTAGCAAAGCCAATTAAAATTTTTTAAAGATATTTTTTTTCTTAAGTATAATCATTTTCGAGGATCACACACACATACATTTCTATATAGTTATTATACCTTATACATATTTTAGCATATGTTCTTCGCATTAGTGTAATCGATGATTTTTTTTATTTTATTTCAATCTACCTACAACCATTTTTATAGCTAAAGAATAAAAGCACCCATTTCATACAATAAATTTTTGACGGGGCTATTTTATGATAATATATTTTTCACTTTCATAGAATGGTAGTTCCTCATCAACTTAAATGCATATGATCTAGAATTATTTTCATCTCATACTTCTCCATTGTTCTCTAGAACTAAATTTATATTTATATTAGTATTTCCTTTTCGGTTGTAAAGGAATTTAGATTGTGATTTTTTAAAATTGCTGTATGTATTTTCTCTATCGAATTAATATGGCGATATTTTTCACAAGTAAATTCATGTGCTCGAAAATAAAAATTGACAAGAAAGAATGGAGTTTGTTAAAATCACTTACAATGGAAGATCTAAAATGATCTTAAAATTTTTTCTCCGTTTTGATTTATAATCCTACAACTTTTGAAGCAAGATAATTCTAATGAAAAATAAGAAGTGGAGCCAATATCTAACTTTTCTTTCCATAAAGTTTCTCAAAATACCTGACAAGCAAAATGGATTCTGTGAGATAAATCAAAGTTCATTACAAAAAGCAAATTTATTACAGTAAATAATAACAGAATTATTGAAGTAATGTGTGTGTTTTTTTTAAAAAAACTTAATAACACACATTATTTACTGCCTTAATTTTAAATCGAAATAGAAAATCTGATTTTCTTGTAAAATGAGAAATTGCTTGAAATTACTTTTAGTCAATTTAGATTGTCTTTTATTGGGGACGTCAAATTTAGACGCAAAACAGCTATTTTTTTTATCATCTATAAATTAATCATATGAAAAAAATATAGACCTTAAAATATTGCCATATTTTTTAATATGTTTTTAACATTACATTCTTTTAATAACAAAAATTTCATCTATGTAAAATTTACTTCTTATTCACCGCATAAGTATTATATTTGATTCCTTTAAAATGATACTTAATAAAACTATTTTTTTCCTGAATGTTTTTAAAAAGGTTCCTTTAGAAAATAGATATAAATCTCATAAGAATGGAGCTAGATTACAAAATTGATTTATTTGATCTTATTTTGATTAACTGATAGTACTTTACGTTCAGAGTCATTTCAGAGGAAGGTTTGCAGATCAGAAGTAGAAGTGAGAATAGTTTTCGATAAATATCATCACTTCTTCATAGAACACTTGGATATTATTACATCCACTTCTTAAGAAATATAAAACGAAAAATGATAAAATATTTCTCGTCCTTAAAGGGAATTGTCACTGATGATGGATGTCAGACAGAACGTTTTCCCTGGATGACTCAATCGCAAAACGATCGAGATATCACCCTGAACTTGGAAAAAATGAAAATATGCAAATTCATTTTTTCACTGTTTAAACAAGTAGAAGTTAACCCTTTCGCATCACCGATAAGAACTAGAAAAGAGTCAACGTTGTATGTAACTTTGAATGATGCAAGAAGCATTTCGAGCATTTTCACGAATCAAAGTAAGGTTTCAAAAGGAGACTTGATCAATTGAAATATCAATCGATTCACATTCATCAATATATATATATATATATATATATATATATATATATATATATATATATATATATATATATATATATATATACATCTCGTATTCGATGTAAAGTATATGTGTACGTCTACAAAATCAATACGAAGAACGTTAGTAATCAAAAAACATACACATTTAAAATAAATATCATCAGACATATTTACTTTTAAGAAACAATATTACTTCTAGAGGAGATTTCTCTACCTAATTTGTGTAAAATTTTAATCTCTAATTTTACACATATATTAAAATGTATCTAATCTTTCATTGAAATATAATTAAACATTCTATCAATTTCATTTTTCTTAAATGAGATGAGTAAAATACAGTGAAAGCAAAAAAATTAAAAAGGCGCTGTATTAAAAGAGATAAACTTATAAAATATTCTTTTCAAACAAACATTTTAATCAGTCAAAGCGGTTTCTTAAATAATTTTATAATTCAAATATTTAATTATGGCTTATTTAATGGCTAATAATCCGGAATAAATAACGGTTCCTAATTTAGAGTTTTAGAGTTTCAAAATTAACCACTTATTTGAACTAATTAATTTTAATTGCTAAGACAAAAAAAAGAAAAAAACTCGGTAGACGGATTAAGTTAAGCGGAAGCAAAATACAAAGCTTTACACTTAGTGTTAAATTCTATTTTAATTTTTCGTTAGAAGGGGAGTTCATCTTTTTTTTTCTTCTGTAGTTTGAAATTAATTATTTCCCTTTCTATTTCTATAAGTTCTCTTAGTATTACAAAAAGTCAAGGCATGAAGGCTGATTTTGAGTTACTCCTTAATTAAGAATACTTTTCGATGTTGAAGATTAATGATTTATTAAACAGCTAATTTTAGAAATGGAAAATGATAATTAGTTTTTGTAATTGCATTTTATTTTGAAGAAACATACACCTCATTAATTATACTTCTTTTTTTTTGTCTTGTTTTTTTGAAAGAAAAAAAAAATAAATATTTAAATAATTAAAGTATATTTTTATACTTAAAACATTACATGGATTTTTACAACCTCAAAGTGAATTAACTTACTTTACAGAATTGGTATCCATACTGAGGCTTAAAGAATATTTTTATCCTAAAAAGTTTTTTTAGTGTGTATTTTCAGATTACGTATTTTTTTTTCAATTTGTTTTTCATAAAAATTTGCTGCAAATCTATAATTTGTATTTAAATTCAAAATAAAGGCAAAATTATTAGCAGAGATGAGCATCCCTAATCCCACGCAAACAAAATAATGCAATTCATTTGAAAAGAAATATGAAATAAATGTTAATAAATTTCCCAAAATGTATAAGATATTCATGAAATCAGAAATTTTTCTATTAAATGTAAATATAATGCATAAGATAACAAACATGATGCGTGATAAAGTAATTGGAATCACAAAGAAAATTTTATATACACTTTTAATAATTTAAATAATATATTTAAATCGTCTTAATTTCAATTACTCCTTTAAGTAACTCCAAGGCCATGATGGTGGAAAGTTATGGTCATGAATTTCGAAGCCGGCGATGTTCAAGTCAAGCCACTGGTTCAAGTCTTGATTCTACGAAAGTCGTGAAATATAAAATAGTGTTGGTTTTGGCCACTTAAACTAAACTAGATTCGAAGTTTTTGTAATTTCTCAGTAGTGGCAACGTTTAAGATGCAGGTAAAGGATTTGTTGCGATATAAGATAGTTATAGTCATATTACTTTAACGGTGTTTGGCTTAAATATAAATAAAATTACAGTATCAACGCCTAATCTTTTTATTTATGAATTCAAATTACCAATTTTTCACCAAGCGTAGGGCTCTAGATACATAAAAATTTAAACTGTTGCCAATCCGGCAAAGTAAAAAAATTACAGAAGGTTACAGTTTAACAGATATGATTTTAATAATCATTTACAAAGTAATATTTACAATTATCAGAAATATTTGAATTGCAGTTATTTAATACTAGCTGATACCCGCCCGCTTCGCTGGGCAGACGATAATATTATATTTTGGAACCTATACGTAAAATATCAAGAAATTTTTCAATTTTTGAATTTAATTATAATCTGAATTTAAAAATTTTAGAAATTGATTGTCTGTAATAATGGTTATCCATGACTTTCAAACATATGAGAAAAGTATTTGAGTGTTAATAATTCATCAATGAAAATGTAATTTAGTCCGTAAATCTGTCGTTGAACAGAATTCCGCATCACCGATGAGGTAGTGTGTAGTGCGATGTGTTCCCATTATTCTACATGGCGGATCCCCAGTAGGCCAAAACCATGTAAAAATTGCCAACATAAAAATAAAAATACATTTTTATATATATTTTTTTATTTTTTAAACCTGTTGAAACAATTTTTTTGTGTATTACATTTCTATTGTCTTTATTTTGAATGCATGGCAATTTTTGAGAGTGACAACTACATTTTTATTTTTTATTATATCAATTTATTTATCTTAATTATTACATTCATTATTATTTTATCTTATTCTTATTTTAGAAATAGTTAAATATTAGAAAAATATGAAATAATATGCCTACATTTCCAAAACATCTCTGTAGACAACATTCTTCGTTCGTTTTTCTGGTTGAAGGTTGATTAGATTTTCACGTGAACTAACTCTTGAACATGCCATATAAAATTGACCATGTGAAAAACAGACACTTTGTAAATCTACACCAGCTAATTTTAAACTCTGCCCTTGTGCTTTATTGATAGTCATCGCAAAACAAAGTCTAACTGGAAACTGCAAACGCTTAAATTCAAAATGATAATCTGATGGAATTAATGGTATTCTTGGAATGAAAATATTTTCACCCTCAAACTTTCCTGTAAAAATAGTCGCTTCTATAACGTTTCTTTTTAGAGTTTTCACTTTGAGTCTGGTGCTGTTACATAATTTAGGAGGATTTAAATTACGCAACAACATTATTGACATACCAATCTTTAGGTAGCCTAGTGGGCAAGGTTTCGGATTCGTGGCCGGCGGTTTTCGTTCAGTCGCGGGTTCGATCCTTGGCCGCCAAAGACCCACCGTGTAGCCGGGGTGGATGCACGTTAAATCTGTCGGGGCCCAAAGTCCTCCCGTTGGTGTGGTGTGGATATTAGGAGAGGGGGGTACCAGCTCAGTTGTCGTCCTCGTCACTTGACCGTGGTTCAAAATAATTATAGAAAGAAAATATTCTGAAAGCTGATCCTTATGGTTAAGAAGACTATTCAAAGGTTCAGGGTAGGATCTAATAGCAGGAATTTGGACTTGATCACCGCTGCAGCACATTCCTGGAGGTTCTTCTATCCATTTTAAAGCATGGCACCACAAACAGGACAAACGTTTTCTGATATTTTTTATCTGAGATTTTATCATTTAATTAGTCAATATCTGTTATATATATTTAAAACCAAAGCTTTAGAAGTCCAAGGCACTAATTTAACTTTTGATCTTTTTTCATTGCATTTAATTACAGCTGCCTGATTCATAGGGGGGTTATTAGAAAAGTATTTTCGTATTGCTGCTCTATGTACTTCAGGATGGCTTTTAGTATATTTTGAAGCAGCTTCTCTATGTATTTCAAGATGACTTTGAGTATACTTTCAACAGCGTGTCTTATTTGTTCATATCTAATTGAATTTGTGAATATTTTTCCTCTTTTTTTTTACCTTTATTTAATTGAAGAGATATTATATCATTAATAATCTATTCACTTGAACTTGATAAATTAATGTTAGATATTGATTGAGTCTTTGAAAGTAGCATAGATACATTTTCTTGAGGATGAAACACTAAAGATGACACATTTTCTTCATTTTGTTTCACATCATCATCATCAAGATTAACTTTACTTCTATTTGTTAATCCAACCATTTCAATATAAACATCAAAATGTCCACTATTATAGTTTCCCGTAAAACGTAATTTTTTTTTCCTCTGAATTGTTTCACCAACAGAAGCTATAAGGCAGACGCCTTGATACACTTCGAACTGATAGGGAAATAGCTCTGCCACCACCATAATTTCGCAAATAGATCCATACGTGTTTGGTTTACACCTTTCGGTAAAATATAAATAGTTAGTATTATAAGGAGCGCCAGGTAGCATTTGAGTGTAGCATTTAAACCGATACCAGTTGTTAAACATGTGAGAAACGATAATGTTTCTCATTTTATACGCCATCGATATGTCACCGAACACCAGCAAAGACAGAGACGAAAATAAACTTGCTCCGTCGCCAAGAATTTTAAAAACTTTGATAGGAGTAGATATTCTATCTATCCAAATATATTCAACATCCATTATTAAAAACTATAACTGAAAAGTAAATAAGAAAAATCAATTTGTATTAACCTACAATGAAATACTTTTCAAGTTAAAAAATATAATTAATTTTTTAAAATCAAATTATTTAAAAATTCAACAAAAAATACTTACAAAAAGATAAAGTATAACAAAAAATTTTAGCAAAAAGTCACCCGTATTACGTTATCCTTTTTGCAAAGGGATAACTCTATTACGCTAGCAGCATATCTAAAACTGCATTTGAATAGACAGAATAGCTCTTAAAAAATCATGTCATTAAAAATAATTCTGTATTCTGAAAACGATAAAATATTCAGCCATTTTAAAAAAACAAAAACGTTTATTTCCTAGAAACCCAAAACTAAAAATTGCCAAAATACAAAAACAAAACTTTTGCATAATGTTTACATTAGGTTACAGTTAATGCGTACATCGCAATAAATATTTTGACAGCTACTTATTTTTTTTTTATCAATGACATGAATAACATACCATTATTATTCATTTGTTAAAAGACAACTTCAATAACTTAGTAAGATAGCGATTAGATTTACAAATGTAATTTATCAATCATTATTAATAATAAAATACTTTTCTCATAAATTTGAAACTTACGTCTAGGTTCCACAACAATAAAAAATTATTTTTTGCTGAGCAAAGCGGGCGGAAGTCAGCTGGGGTTACCATACTATAGCTTTTTAAAATTCACAATGCAAGGTCATTGAAATGCTTCGACTTGGCGGTGGAAGATATTTGGTGATAAATCCATCCTCCATCAGAGCATCAATATTAAATTATTTGGTATTTTCCATTTCGCACGCGCAAATCTCGCCAAGTAAACTGAATTGGTAGCAATACACAGTATACTTATAAAAAAAATATGTTCCGTTTGGCGTCGGTCATATCATTTTTAGCGATAAAGTCGCCAAAAATGACATAACCAATGGATAAGAAAAGATTAACGGATGAAAATTACATTTAGGATTAGAATTCCGTAAAATCCGTTCTTAGTGAGCGTCTACATTGCAAAATGAGTAACTGTACCAAATTTCAAGTCAATCGGTTGTATAGTTTTAGAGATATCGTGATGAGTCAGTCAGTGGTATTTCGCTTATATATATATAGATTTACATTTAATTTGTTACATCTTCATGTGGTGTAGTTAGCAGAGTGAGGTATAAAATGCAATATAATCATCTAACAGAGGTCCTCCATTAATAATAATCCTATATTAATCTAAGTTAGTTCCAATTAAAACCAATTAACACTACGGGTGCCTATATACTGTGTATTAAAACAGAACATAATACGGGAAACTTCAATGAAATCAATATAAAGATATTGAAATTATATGTAAAGTAGATTTAACCCCTTAAAATAACCTATCATTTTGAATATTTAAGCACGAAGTATAAGAAAGAGAAGCAATAGTCCACACTTTATTTAATATCATAATGACGTCTTTTACCAAGGTCTTAAATAATAAAATTAGAACTTAACTTTGTTTCGTAGACAAAAATTTACCTTGCTGTTAGTCATACAAAAATCGTTTCTTTTAAGTTCCTGATCAAGCTGCTAAGCAACCAGACAAGTGGAAAGAAATGAGGATGGTAGGTGGCGTAATGTGCAACTCTCTAACTTTAACCTCTGCTGTAACCAATCTTAAGCATAGCTGTAGGAACGCAAATTTAGATGGTATTATTGATGCTCTTGCCAAGTGTGAGTTGCATAGTGTTATTCACTTTTTTTTAAAGCCGAACTGGATAATGTAGTTGAAATTCTTCAAAAAATGAGCTGAGTATACGATGAAACCTTTATGAATGATGGTGCTGCTCATGAATGGTGTGGCTAATTAAAAGCGATCGAACAGATTTTAGGGATTAAGTGAGACAAACATGCAAATCTTCTTAGCAATATTCAGCAGCATAAATGTTACGGGTGCGAGATTTCGAGACCAAAAAGTCGTCTGGCTTGTTGAGTGTATGGAATCGTGGACTAAGATCATTGCAGTTCTTTAATATCAGATTTTACGACGACTGCAAAAAGTCATTCAGAATGAAAGAAGAGGAACGCTGACTTCTGTTGTTCTCGTTCACGGCTACATCCACCCTTATAACAGGTCAATTGAAAAGTCCCGGGCCTAAGATAGTAAAACACATTTTTTTGGCAAAATTAGTTTTTTTTATTCAACATAATTCCCTTCAAGGGTGATACACTGATTACAGCGACCCTCCAACTTTTAGATATCATTTTTGTAGTACGATCATTTGCTTCAAAATAGGCCTCAGTTTCGGCGATCACCTCTTCATTCGACGAAAATTTCTTCCCAGCGAACATTCTTTTGAGATCTGAGAACAGGAAATAGTCGCTGGGGGCCAGATCTGGAGAATACGGTGGATGAGGAAGCAATTCGAAGCCCAATCCATGGATTTTTGCCATCGTTTTCACTGACTTGTGACACGGTGCATTGTCTTGGTGAAGCAGCACTTTCTTTTTCTTCAAATGCGGCCGTTTTTCGGCGATTTCGTCCTTCAAACGGTCCAATAACGCTATGTAATAGTCGCTGTTGATGCTGTTTTCTTTTTCAAGGTAGTCAATGAAAATTATTCCATGCGCATCCCAAAATACAGACGGCATAACCTTGCCAGCCGACTGTTGCGTTTTCCCACGCTTTGGAGCGGGTTCATCGAGTGCAGTCCACTCGGATGAATGTCGATTGGACTTCGGAGTGAAATGATGGAACCATGTTTCATCCATTGTCACATATCGACGCAAAAACTCGGATTTATTACGCTGGATCATCTTCAAACACTGCTCCGAATCATCAACTCGTCGTTGTTTTTGGTCAAAAGTGAGCTCGCTCGGCACCCACTTCGCACAGAGCTTTCTCATACCCAATATTCGTGAATGATATGATGTACACGTTGATATCTTTAGAGTGTCTGCTATTTCATTCAGTTTCAATTTACGGTCATTCAAAATCATTTTGTGGATTTTTTTAATGTTTTTGTTGGTAACAACCTCTTTTGGGCGTTCACCGTCTTCGGTGCTCATTTCACCACGTATAAACTTAGCATACCAATCCTTGATGGTTGATTTTCTTGGGGCAGTGTTCGGAAACTCGGCATCAAGCCAAGTTTTTGCTTCAACTGTATTTTTTCTCTTCAAAAAGCAATATTTTATCAACACGCGAAATTCCTTTTTATCCATTTTTTTCACAATAACAAAAGTTGCTTCACTCAAAATGCTATAATTCACAAACTAATGATCCGACAGCTGTCAAATTTATACACGCATCTTTTGAGGGTTAGGGCTAACTAAAAACATATGGATTTAATTCTAGTAGCGCTATCTATGTCTCAGGCTGGGGACCTTTCAATTGACCTGTTAGCTCTGCTGGAACCGAACAGTTTCTGGGGCAATTTAAATGTGATGTGAATAATCGTTTGGCGTATAACCCTGACTTAGCTACGAGTGATTTTACTCTCTTCCTCGAAATAAAGAACTGGCTAGGAGGACAATGATTTCAGATCGTTGAGAAGCTTCGAAACAAAGTACATGTAAAACTCGTACCACTGGCGGCAATGTTCCTCGAAGAAGATATTTTAAAGCCCCCGATATGACAAATGCTCGAATCTTCATAGTGATTATGTTGAAAAGTACCCATGTTTGTACATAACTTTCGGTAGCAAATTAATCTTGTTGTATACTCTTGTCTATTTTTATGGCCTTCCGGATGTTGAAAAAAAAACATCCCTCGTACATCATCATCGGTCAAATGGCTTTAATTTCTGCATTCAGTCGGGTCAAAATTTGTAATATGCTCTATAAGATTCTTAAAAATTCTTAAAGTGTTTAATTGACGTTAGCAAAAGAAAACCAATGACCAATATGAAATGAAAAGGATTTTAAAGAAAAACGATTAATTTCATTGATATAAAGAAAATAGCCAGTTTAAAAATATGTCTCTTTTGCTATTTTCCCACTTTTGTGCATGTGTTCCAAGAGTTATGCTTTCTAAATTATAGCGAAATTCATCAGAAAAACTAGAAATTAAGAATCGAATGTGATTTATGAGGTATCAGTTGTCAAAACTCCCACCAAGTTGATACGAAGCTCTTGTCCAAAAAGTTTCGTATACGTATATAAAAAAAAGTATTGATTTGCCAAAAATACTCCATGCATTTAAGTAAATAAAAAATATTAGGTGATAGGTTTATGACATTTCGTACGTAAAAAATATGCCTGAAGAAGTTAATAACTAATCAATTTGAATATAGATGGTTACATTTTTGAATAAGTTTTGAGGTTATAATCGGTTTCGAGTGTAATAAGATATTTTGTGGTTAATGGACTACGTTAAGAGATAAATGTGTTATTAAGATAGTGAATCTAAAGACGTATATTTAAAAGGGAATTCAAATAGAGAAACACTAAATCATTCTGCTGCAGTGTAATGTATAATTAGAATACCACAACAAAGAATAATTTAGGATTTTTAGAATTAAGTTTTGAAATAAAAACCAAGATAGAAATAAATGTCTATATTCAGGAAATAAGAATAAAAAAGTAAATAAATTGCAGCACACACATACATCCTGAGATGGCATTCTGAATTATTTCATCTTCAGTTTTGAATTTACTCATATTTTTTTCTTGACTTTTGTTTCGTAGGTTGAGATGACGGTTTTTTTTTTTTTTTTTTTTTAATTTTAATAAGTTATTTGTAGCAATTGAATATTTTTTTTATTGCTGTAAGTGGTTAATTTATTATTGGTTCATGTAAGTGTTTATTATGTATTCTTGAGTATTTTTTGTTTAATATTCTATTTACAGCAACTTAAATGCTTTCCCCTTCTTAGAAATTTTCTTAAAATTTCTATTAATGTATTCATTTTATCTTTATTGTCATGCTTTTATTTTGAATTATTATATGTAATTACAATAAGTTTATTCATTAATTTTGTAATAATAGCACATTTTAACTTGTTTAAATTTTACATTTTAAGTTTCACTCTTTTATTTTTGCTTCAGTTTTGTAATTTATTATTAGTTCCTACATATGTTTATTTCGTATTTCTAATGAATATTACGTACGCACGCACGCACGCACGCACACACAAGTTTCATAAAATGTATTTTATTACATTTAGAATCTCTACGTTTCTCTGGCTTAGTCGTTGCTTAAGACTTTTAGCTCTCTAGAAATGACGTATTGATTTACCAAATTCTTTTTACTTCCTTTTTTCTAAAAATCAAGCTTTTAGAAACATTTTTTTGATCAAAAGAAGGCACTTCACAAAGATGAAACTGTTGCAAAAGAAGAAAAACTTTTTATTAGAAAAGGCTAAATTTCTTAGAACTCTTCAAAGGAGTCGCAAAGGAATTCTTTTTAATAATTGTCAATAAATTTTGGGATTAAATATTTGCTATAAAAGAAAATAAATATCTAATTATCTGACATTAATCGGAATTTTCATTTGCATAATTAAAATAAGTATAGATAAATGTAACATATTTCTATGAATGAATCCTTAGAATAAAGCAAAATTTCAGCCTAATTATTTCTTAATAAATCCCAAGGTTTAATTGGTTTAGATATGTTTATTTTTGTGGCTGAAATATTTTTATTTTCTTAATGGCTCTTATTTTCATCAAAATTTCCAAATTTACAAAAAGTCTTGCAGAAAAATAGACATTTCTTTTTGAAAAAAAAAATGATTCATTAAAAGTTTTCATATTCAGCATTATTAAACACATCGTAATTATGCTTTAGAAAACACTAAAAACTTAAGAGAGAATAATTTCAGAAATATACAGCAGTCTAAAATAATAAAAAAAAATATTTTTTAAAATTCATAAAAAAATAAATGAATACAGTTTTGACCAAATTATTTGTGTTACATAAACCAAATAAAATTTTATGTAAGTTTTAAATTATTATATCTTATTATTTTTCTCACTTTTTGAAATAATTATTTCTTTTTCTTGTTTTGTTAAAAATTGTTTATTCTTTTTCTTTGCCATTTGTTTCGTTAAGAGAAAAATTTCGAATGTTTTTTTTCTCGTTTTGAAAAAATTTTCTACCAATTTCTTTCAAATGTATTATGCTCGACAATTTTTTAGGCCTTAAAAATATTGAACATTACCAAAAATTAATTCGTGGGGATATTCAACAGTTCCAGGAATAAAGCTGCCTTTTGTAGAGTTTACGTAAAAGCGTTTTTTCCGCTAGGGTCATGTCGCGCAACTCTTTTCTAATTCAATACTACCAGTAGCATCGTCCGGGAGAGATTTGTTTGCCTCATAGCGAATTTTTTCGCTGTATTTGCAACTATTTTGCTCTCTCCTCATTCTTTAAGATGGCGGATTCAAGTGAACAACACGCAGTTCGAAATTTTGCATCCAGCTCCGAAAAAAAGCTACTGAAGCGGTTTTGATGTTGAAAATAGCTTACAGAGATGATGCTTTTCGAAAAATCCAAGTAAACAAGAGGTTTCCTACCTTCAAAAATGGCGACTCGATGGCTTATAACAAAACTTGATCTAGACTTGAGTCAATTTCCCGTAGAAACCAAAATGTCTAGAAAATCCATTAACTCGTGATCGAAGACCGACGATTGACCGATGAACGAATAATCGAGTTAATTGGAATACTTTAGAACTAGGCTCAGCGAATTTTAACAGAAGATTGGGAAACACAGTCAAATTTGTATAACGAGTTCTGACTAATCAGCAAAAAAAAAAAAAAAGGTAATGGAAGGACACAGATTTCATAACGTGGGAGCGGTCAAAGGAAAAAAAAAAAAAAAAAACACTTGAGAAAAGAATAGTCACCCGTAACTGCAAATAAATTCAAAAACATTTTAACAATAGAATTATCTATTGGACAAGTATATTAAGTAAAATGTAATATACTTAAAAACATGCATGCTTTGTAAAATGAATTAAAAAACAACTTTTAAAAAAATTCCACTAGTTTCCAGTACCCCACACAACGCTTTTTATAGGTTTAATTGATTTTCAAGCGGTTGCAGCAATCTTAACATTTTATATAGTCTTTTTAGTAAGTTATTAAGGAAAAAGTTACCAGATGAGTAGCAAAATGCTTCAGAAATGTATTCAATTTTGTATAATTTTAAGAAAAAATAGAGCTAAGGTAAAATCACGTAAGTCTTGTTAATTTGCTTAAATCTATGTGGTTTGATATTTTATAACTTTTTTTTAAAAGAAGGATACTTATGAATTAGTCAAGAACAAAAAACTAACTTCAAACGATTATTTTTCCACCTTTCAAATACCAAAATTTTACAAGGGTTTATTATTGGTTCACGAGATAGAAATTATAATTTATATTTTTACAGTAACTTAAATGACTAATATAAAAAAAATATTACATTTCTATTCGTGTAATGTTTCTAATCTAATTTGCGTAATATTTCTTAGAATTCTTAGAATATTTATCTCTTTTCACATCTTCTGAAAAATGAATTTCCTTTTAAGGTAAATTTTAATGTATTTCTGCGTATTTAAACAGAAAATTTGAGTTTCTCATGTTTTTATTCTTCTTAATAAGTTCAAGTAAGACTTACATTTTTCTAGAAAATTAAATGAAGATCCTAACTAAAGCATCTAAAAACCTGAAAATTCATGAATATTAATTAGCTGATTTTAATACAATTCCTCTCTTTTAGACTCTGATGCACTGGATAATTGAATAAAGTTAATTAGTTTTCAGAAACAAACCAGAAGAGATAAGTAAGTTATTTGATCTATGAGAGACACAGAGAAACTCGAACGAACTCCCTCGTTACAAGCAAAAATATACGTCGGTCGAAATGATATAAATGAGTTACAAACAAAAAAAAGAAAGATCTAAAAGAAAATCGCATTATCTAGACGTTTCATAATGGATACAAAAAGTGACGAAATTAATTTTCTTCTCCGGAACTTCTTTCTGAAGAGTATGCAATGGATGGAATTTTTTAGTAATGCGGCGCCATAGTCAAAATACATCATATTTTTCGCTAATGATATACCCCCTCCCACAATGCTTGCAATTCGGTTCTATAGTATCATTTATTTTCTCTAAGTAATATTTATAAATATTAAAGGAATACTTGAAACCTTAATTTTTAGATATTTATCTTTCTAGAATATACGTATGATATCTTTTTTATTCAAAACGAGATCAAAAACTTCAGTAACTGAAGATTCTAAATTAAGGAAGGTAGAAGTTTCTGAACACGATTTCGAGCAAAAGTTTTCGATTTGGATTACAGAATTTCAGAAAGTTAGATTTAAAGGAGATTCTATGATTCTTGAGTAAAGTAATGAGGAAGTCTGGAGAATGAAAAATTTGCATTGGTTAACTAGTACCAAAGTTCAAAAGATTCAAAAATAATAATTTAGTATTAATCCTTATCGGATGCTAGTTAAACCAAAATTATTCGAATCACAACCACATTAATAGTTAATGACTGTTATTTACCAGATAGAAATGATCTAAATTGAACTAAATGTATAAACTGCTTTGTACATCTGTATTAATAATGTTACATCATCACATCAGTTCGATAGAACGAGATATAGATATGATTGGAATAAAAGTTTCGAATATTGTTAAGAAAATAATTTCTTAAAAAAAATTCTAAAAAATGCTAAAAGGACTAAAAATATCTTAAGAGTCGTAACACTTGCATCGAAAGCAAAATAACGACACAAAAATAAAAATTCACTTTTCTTTTAAAATTTGTTGACGGACAAAATTATATAAAGAAATAATCGAATCAACGATCATATATCATTGGAAGCCTGAAATTTAATGAGCACAAATAAAAAGATGTAATCCATTTCATATTTCTTTCAGAATGATATCGAGTCCAAAGTTGCTTAATTTAGTTTTTATTAACTTCGCACTAGAAGCAACACGAGAGCTATTGGCGACGGACCTAGTAACTTTGAAACACGGTCAGGTGACGAGGACGACATCTGAGCTGGCACCCTCCTCTTCTAACATGCACATAACGACAAAGGGGAGAACTTTGTTCCCCGAGCAGATTTAACATGAATCAGCCCCGGCTACACGGTAGGTCTTTGGCGGCCAAGGATCGAACACGAGACTGAACGAAAACCGCAGGTCGCTAGTCCGCGACCTTGACCACTAGGCTACCGCGGCCACCAAAGTTGCTTCAATCTATAATATGGTGAAAAAAATTGAGTATAAAATGTAACCAGGTAAACATAAACATCATAGAAAGATATTCAAATTTCATTTTCGAATATAATTTTTTTTTTAAAAAAAAATCGTGATTTGAATAAATTGGAAACTTTACGGAGAAAAACTGATACTGCAGTGCTCATTTTCTTGAACAATAATCACAAAACTGGATGCTTGGCTGAATCCCAAAGAATAAAAAACAGCAAATGCGTAGAAAAAATAACAAGAAAATTAACACACAGTTAAACTAATGTGTCAAATTATTTTTGGTGATACCTTTTGTAAATTACTCCTTTAAAAATCTGCTTTTATTGCAGATTTTTAGGATTTGGAGTTTAGTGCCATGAAGGAAAATGACCATGTTAAATATCGGGAAATTATTTTACTCAGTTGTAATCTAAACTTTGAATGTGTTACATATTTATTCCACTTGTCATGTATTTTTAAATAAAAATGTTTTTAGTTTCACTAAATTTTGAATGATTATAGTATTTTAAAGTAAATCATCTGAATTTTACATGTAAGAACTTTTTGTTTATTTCTTCATATATTAAGAGCTGGTCTATTTTTCATTCTAAGCAAATAAAATTTTACGCTATTTATTCAGAGAAAATATAAAAAAAAAATATTATTGTTGTTTCTTCATTTAATAAATTGAGTATTTTTAAAGATGAAAAACAAAGTTTCCGCTTGGGAATTTTTAAAAGTGAAATGTTATTCACTGAACAATAAAATGGATCTAGAACTATTGAGTGACAGAAAGAAAATATTAATTTTTAGGGAAAAAAAAAAGTAATTTACTTTTGTTTTATTGTGTCTATTATTTAAAGAAAGAAATCCGTTTATCTCATAATGAATTAAATTTTTATTTCGAGGCTGCAGTTTTTATTTCTATTAAATGTGTGACATTGCCAAATGTGGAAATTAATTCTCTTTGGCATGGTTAATTAAATTACCTTTCTCTCTAAATTATAGTAATTTAGCATCAATTATCATATAATATGCTTGTTTTAAGCAAATAAAAACAATATTATTCAACGTGTGAAAGGAGATGGAGGTGATTGTAATATATTTTCGTGTTAAAATAATTTTTTTTTACAAATTTTTCTTAAAAAAAAAAAAAAAAAAAAAAAAACCCACCTCATCAGTATTTCCTATGCCATTAAATTTTAATAATTTTATTTCCAATTAAAATTTATGCTGGTTTTTACTTACATTTAAAATCTCAATAATAATGATATAAATATGAGAGAGGTATTTGGTTGGGTGTCAGGGGTGTAAATGATAAGATGTGCTTAGTCACAAACACTAACATTTATTTATCGGACATGAGAGGATAACATTTACAAATTGGACAAAGACAAATATACTCTAACTATTAAGATACTACAATAAGACTCTTGCGTCATAGAAAAACATATGTCTCTTTAACAATAAAGAAAACTAACAAAAAATTTTATTTATGAAAAAATCTAGCACAAAAGAAAAAAAAAATTACAAAACAAAGCATTTAAAAAATAGATCAATATACACGAAAGAGTTCTAAATCAATAAATAATAACAAGAATATAAATCTCAATACAAGAAAAAGTACAAACTAAATCATAAAAAACAAAGGAAAAGAAAACCATAAAGAAAATTAAATGAAATATAGTATTTTTAAATTTTGAATCTGGCTTTCGACAGATTTGATGTTTAAACAATGTTTCAAAATCACCAAACAATTCCAAGAGAAAAATGTT
>BMAW01130053.1:0-10539 GCA_019974015.1 Nephila pilipes | reverse complement strand
GATTTCTTGCGAAAAAAAAAAAAAAATTTTTTTGGAAGTCAAAATCTTTCCTCTCTCGGCATTTTGTGAGGAAAAATTTCTCACTCCTCTGGGAACACCGGGCTTTTCCACGGCATGTGCGGTATCGTAAACCCTATTGTACTCACAAAGGGAGATACTATCCCTTTACTATCTCAGATAGTAAGGGTTGCTGACTTTTAGTCAGTAATCATTCATAAGAAAGAAAGTTTTCAATATTTGGCGCCATGTCTTATCACAATAATTTTCTGGTTCCCTATTTTTAATAGATGGCTAAAGCTTCTCAAATGCATGTTTTGATTTTATGATTATAATTTTTCCAATACGCTCAAAAATGTCTCTTTTTTAAATTTTAAGTTAAATAAAACATAGTTTACTAATATTTAATAATTTTCTTTAATAAACTTTACCATATAAAAACGTTGTTTTTTAAAATCGTTAGTTTTCATGATCCCCAGTAAAGTGTCAGGATGAATCGGATCCATTGTCAAATGAGATCCTTGGAGGTATAATACCCGTAACACTGCACCACCACAAAGCTGTTTATAAAATGCACTAAAAGGAGGACCCTCAGTTGCCATTGTGATGGATTGTTCAGCCTTTTTCCCCGCCTTTTTCCATTTCTTCTCTGCTTTTTCTTCAGCTTTTCGCTATCAATTATCATATATGACTTGAATGCATGTTTCAAGATTCAGTTCCTCCATTAATATCTTATCAGTAAAATTTTAATATTTTCTCGCACTTATTGTGAATGTCTTATCATCAAAATAGAAATATTTTAAAGATCCATAACAATTTCAAACATTCTCCATTTTACTACGCGTTTGTATGTTACAAATTAGAGAATCGAATTGTGTAAAAGTTCTATTTTAAATTTCTGGCTGTGAGCTCTTTCAAACGTTGTGTCGGATGTCTCTATTTCCTTCAGGAAAGTTACCTAACGACTGCGTTGTTTTACAGGTTAGAACGCTTTGTGATTTTTTAAGCGTTTTCGTTGTCACTTGGTGTGTGTGTCATCAAATTTTCGATCTTAATTTAACATTCCCATCACAGCTAAGCTTTGAAATTTTAGAATCGTTCGTACTCGCTCTTAACAATGCAATATTTAGACGTTTGCGACAGAGTTTTAAATAATATTTTCATAGTTTAAACTCGTAAAAATATTCTTTCCTCTCGGCTTTTAGGATTGAGGAAAAATTTCTTTTGCTTCTGGGAACACCGGGCACTCCCCACGCCGCATGCGGTATCAATAAAACCTTTGAACTCACTAAAGGGAGATCTCCCCTTACTATCTCCCAGATAGTAGGTTGTGACTTAGTCAAGTAATCACTTAACGAAAAGAAGAAGATTCAATCTGGCGCCTTGTTTTATCCACAATAATTTTTCAATTCTGGTTCCCATTTTTTTAATAGAAATGACATTACAAACTTTCAAATCCCGTGTTTTGATTTTATAGTATTATGAATTTTTAATACGCTCTGACAATGTCTCTTTTAGTAAATTTTAAAGTTAAAAACTAACTAGTTTTATATTCCATAATTTTCTCTAATAAACTTTGCCACCATATAAAACGTTGTTTTTAAAACGCATTAGTTTTTATATCAAATTAGTGGTTTAGGGGAAGAGTTTGCAACCTTTTGTAAGACAAGAATGGTCATTTCGTTACAGTTAATAAGGTGATTTCTTGTATTCATTTTGGACATTTGACAACCTGTGGCGGAGTGAAGTCAAGGACTTTTGTAATCTCAAGATGGATGTGCGGTTTAGTGCGCTGTCATTAAATTTATTAGGTAATTAACGTAGGAGTGATCTATTTAAATTCACTGATCACTCTGCAAATCGATGGGTTACTGCGCTGATCGTTCGATTATGCTCAGATTTTAGGAGAAATGTGATGAAGAGAACATGTAGATGCCTACGTCTAATCGGATGCAGAAAAACAAAGAAAATACATAATGGAACAGCCGTAATTAAGAGTAAAACCTTTCAATAAAAATAGAAATATATGATAAAAATGCGCGATGCAAAAAAAAAAAAGAGTCGCAGATATTTTGCAGTGGACGCTGCCATCGAATGGGTTTTTTAAAAATATTGTGAAGTTTTTTGTTTTTTATTTACAACTTTTCAGATTAATCTTTTTTTTTTTTTTTTGTTACTTAGGAGGTTTTAGGTGGAAGAAACTTATTTGGTCTTTCTAACAAAATTAAATTTTAATATCCTAAAACTTGTTCAGCTCAATTATTTCGTTGACGTTTAAAATAGTGGTGAATAAATTTTTGTAGAGAACTAGCGATGACTGTTTCAATGGACTCAATCTTAAGATCATTGTGAATCACCTACAGGTTAGGAAGGCAGAAGTTATGACTGGTGAATGACCACTCTTATAAGCAACACTTTGTTTTGGAATGAAAGAATGGTGATCAATTGAAATTATAATGTCACATTTTACTTAAATTTGTCTGATAAATAGTTAATGTATTGTCTATTGGTTAACTAAAATACTCTAGTCCCCAGATAACGCTCCACAAGAAACCCTTTTATCCATCTTGGAAAAACTCTATATTCAAGAACCGAGGTCAATTTTTCCAAATTGTTTGAAAATTATGAGACTTGAATTTTGGACATAATTGACAAATCTCCATTCCATAAATCAAAGTTCAAGACGTCGAGATAATTTTGTGAACTTCAATTGTGTAATTTGAAATGCGCCGGAGCACAGAGGTCATCTGCAGAAGAGACAAATGCTGACTGGGCGCAGGTGTGGAAAGGTCAGCGTGAAGAGATGCAAGAAGAGCTTGAAACAGGGCCCTTGCTACAGCAGCTGGCAGCCATTACTTTTATTTTTGAGAGATAATTTTTAATTCTGACCTGAAATAATCTATTATTTAAAAAAATTGTATAATTATGATTATTATGTAGAAATGATATCATTTTGTAAAAGTTCTTCATTCCCACATCCTCTCGATTGCTCGTTAGCTCCAGGAAAGTACTAAATGTATAATTTAGGTGGAACCTTCATTATGATGTTGGTGGCTCTAACTAATTGACGAATAATGGAAGACCCCAAGAGCTCCACACCTGCTCGGGGATAAAATTAATTCCGACCATTCTATTTAAATTGGATAAGTATCTCAATAATCTTGTCAACTGCACGATAAATAGTACCAGGTCTTTAGCATTGGAACATTTATTGTTGATTTTGCCTAGTTTTGGGAAGTCATAACAAACATCAGGTGATAACATTAGGATATGATACATGTTATTTATAATTTTGGGTAAGGATAGTAATTTTTACATCGAAGAAATTTTGGAAACCAATATTTGGAGTCGATATCTTTTCCAATAGCTTTTTTATTAACTAATTTTTAATGATTTGCTTGATTTTATTTGGGATGGCCAATGTGGGGCAGAAATAGTGCTATTATACATGGAAAACAGAACACTCTCCATTTCTCGATTTTGATGCGGTCGAATTAGGGTGATCAAATTTTCTGAAGAGTACTATAGAATTTCTTAATTCATCCTTTTCAAAATCTGATTCAAGCATTTCACTCAGGACCTGAAGGATTGGAATATTATATGCTTTTAAAGTAAGTTGTTCATGTTAAACAAGTATCTTTGGGTTGAATTTTCATGGCATATTTCCATCTTCTATTATTATCTTCTGATTAAATTTGATCCTGATAAGAGCATTTATCCTTTGATGGCAACGAAATTACTGGTTTAACCGCAAAGTTTCATCTGATTTTAGTTTTATGAGGGTTTGTAATATTTGATGGAGCAAGTGAGAGTTTATAACTCTAGTCTCAAGAAGCAATTTATCGTTTGGTAGCAATAAGGTAAAATTTTTATAAAGCAATCATACAAGTATAAAAATCAATTTGGGTCAGGCATAGTTTGATGGTCATGCTTGGAATTTGGAGCCAATTTCTATTGTAACTTAACTTAGTTGAAGAAAGAATATTGATTAAGATGAGTCAATAACGGATTATGATCTTCTGGGTTCTAACGGAAGAAATATCTGATAGAGCTAAGTGTGCGTTTACAAAATCAAAGAATGGAGTTGTTTGGGATATCTCATCTGAGGGAAAATGCTGCATGTTAATCAGGAGATAAAATATGAAAGCCGAGGTCAGCCGCCTTTTTCAGTGAATGACCAAGGTTTCTAATTGTTCTGCGAAGTTCCAACGGGAGTGTTTGTATTAATCATCAAAATAATAACAATTTTGTAAATTCAGAACGAGATTACATCTATCAACAAGTGTTATGGTACCATAGGGAGATTTTATAAAATACTGAGGCATAATGTCTTTGATATTATGCAGACAAAATATTGTATGTAATCCAAAGAGGAGTTTGAATGCTAAAATGAAAATAGAGTTCAATTGATTTTGGTATGCACAGTAGTGGTGTCCCCATACTTCTATATAAGACAAGTCATTTCTGTAACAATGTGATTTGGAATTTACTGTGTCGGGACGGAGGCATAGTTCTAGAATACTTTATAAGGATCATGTTTGGCTATTTAATTTCTTAAATCGTCTGATAGATTCAGAAAAAATGACAAGGCATAGGGGCCACTAGATTTTATGTGTTTAAAGCATTATTGTAGTTTTCATTGGCTCTGGAAAATTGATGACTGGCATAGTTTGATTTATAATTGCCACATGTTTGTGGAATGACGTTGTTTTGTTGAAGAACTTCAACCAGTAAACAGCGCTTTCCCAGTCCAAATTCTCCAACGATCATCTATTTGAAACAGCCGCCGGCCAACTTCATCCACTTCTCTTGCGTTTTGAAAGTCACTACGAAGCTAACATGAGCTGTAGGCGAAACCTCATAATTTTGAGTCTCGGTCAAGTGACGAGACGACATGTGAAGCTTTAACCCTATCCTATTTTCCTCCACCAAGACCAGGGGAGGAATTTCCATTGAAGAAATAACGTGTATCTGTGCGGTTACCGGCGGGTCTTCATGGCATCAAGGCTGATATCCACGATTTGACGAAACTCCTTCTGCAAGTGTTCGGTAGTATATCGCTAGGTACGCGGTCCATGACATTGAGGAATAACTATTTTGTAATTGTTTTAAATTAACATTGCACCTCGAATCAACACAGAATGTGCTTTAAACAACGGACATTCAAATGAGCCCCCCCCGGATTTAAATATCCTTTATCCACATACGTAAATCCCTATAGAAGGATTTCTTTTTTTTTAAGATGTTTTCCATGCATCATAATATTTTCCTAGCCAATTTCTATTTCATTGTGGACTAAGGCTCAAGGGAAAAATGAAGCTTTTACTGATAGTATGCGTCAATGGTGAATTAATTACAATACAAGAAAATCGATTTTAAGACCTCTTTCACTTTAATGTATTTAAAGACCTTCATCCCTTTGTTTTTGTAAGTATCGCATCCAAAGTGGGGAAAGCAATCACGTAATAATTATGCCTTAAGAACATGATTTCTCTTTCTCTTCTCTTGCAGATGTTAGCATCTACAATTCGATCCTGTGTCTCAGCATTTCTTGCACGTGCATGCCATGCTCGTGGCAGGGCATTAAAACTTGTTTTTCGTTCTGCGCGTGCCATGTTTAAAAGAATGCTCTCGCATGGTTTTTTGCTCCGTCTTCATCACACCTCAGCGTTTCTGAGGTTGTGTCTGATGGCACTCTACGTTTGGATTAATGCGATATTCGACATTATGAATCATCTTCTTTTCGCTGATGCTCTAGCACAGTTACTGAGACGGTGCGAGATGGTGAACACGACTGCCTGCACAGACTCGGAGTCAGAACCGCGATCATTGGTGAAAGATATGCATTTCGAGGAGCTACCATTTGACAAATCAAATATGAACGCATACTCTATCCACCAGTGATTCTTTGTATTTTATACCAAGCTGTTTGCTTTTATATTTTAAGATTAGAAGTGGTCGCAGTCAAAAAGGAATAGGTATTCTGTTTGATTATTTTTTATCCGTGTCTGTTTCAAGAGTTACGATTTGAATTTCGATATTGATTTTGTTATTGAAATTTTAATACATTAGTTTGGTGTGAAGAGACGTTTTTAAGAGGTTGATTTGACCAGGATACCTGTGTCTTTAACGTTTTACCTTCAAATTCTTTATTGGAATATTTATTAGGGAAGCACTATTATATTGTTTTTTGTTGCGAGTAAATAGCGATAAACAGCTTTCTGAATCATCGACTCGTTGCTGTTTTTGTTCCATCGAAAGCAATCGCGGCACCCACTTGGAAAAAACCTTTTTCACTTCACTTCAAAAAACCTTTTTCAGTAAATACATTTCCATATGATATCTGTGTCATCTCAGCAATCTCACGGAGCTTCACTTTACGATCTTTCATTATAATTTTTGTCACTTCACTCACATTTTCCGGTGTAACGGCTTCCACAGGTCTACCCGAGCGTTCCGCGTCATTTGTGTCGGTACGACCACGTTTAAACTCTGCAAACCACCGACAAATCGTTGCTTTTGATGGACAAGAGTCCGGGTAACATTTTTCAATCCATTGTTTCGCTTGCACGGTGTTTTTACCCATTAAAAAACAATGTTTTGTCAGAACACGAAACTCGGTTTTTTCCATTTTTTAAACAAACTACAAAACGACTTTACTCCAACCTCGATAACTCAGCAGTTTCTGGTCCGATCGACTTAAAATTTTGACACGTTTTAAGCAAAGGTTAGTACTCTAGAAAGTCCTGGTTACTGGTTTACTACGAGCGACATCTCTGGGTTAGTCTCGGGAATTATTGATTGATGTGTTAATTTAGGGTATTGCGTATAGCGAATTTAAAAATGCGGATATAGGCGCTATTTTCAAATTCTTTACAACGGAAAATAAGATGGAATTCGGTCCGAAAGAGAGAAAAAACCTAGAAAATTTGAATTTTGCAGAAAACATGCGAATAGCATATATAAATCAAAAGGAAACACCCTATCATTAATAATCTTTGTTTCTGGTTTCTAAGTGTTAAGGGATATCTTGAATTAAAAAAAAAGCTTTTCACGGAAATGTGGAAGTGGTCCCCTTTTAATTCTACCATTCGTTTCTTTTCATAGTTGTTTCCTGCCGAATGTGTGTAATATTACGGAGTACGCATCCTACAGATCTACACACATCAGAACTGATCTCAATAGGAATTTGTAAAATAAGCAATAATTCTTCCATCTCTAAAAATATTTTGAAAACGCATTTCAATTTGAATATGTATATAGTTTAAAATTTAGAAAGGCGTAATCGCTAGATTATTTTATTTTTTTGTAAAAATTACACATTGTAAAATTAACTTATTGAAATTTTAAAAAATGTAAAAACAAATTCAAAAAACCATTTATATTTATGCGATCACTGCGCCATCTCTAAGATGTGTACTAGAAAGGAAAAAGAGAAAGCTACATTAGTTTATATTTTCGCATGAAATTTAAAAACGAAATGAGCCTAGATTATTTTTTTATTTGCAGATAAATGAGCGATTATAATGTGTAATATATATGTAGATAAAGTGAATTGTAATTAAATACCTGAAACGAAACATTAACGGTATTTTTGAAACATTTTGGATTTGTAAAATCTTAAGAAAACAAGAATTAACATGATACTCATTCCGTTTGATGGTAAAAACTTAGTGTAGCCATATGAGTGCGTTCAATATAAATTAAAATAGAAATTTTTAGAAATAGAAAAGAGATGATATTACAAAAAGTGTTGAATCCAGCAGTAAATTACATATTTTGAATGCGGTAACAAATTCTAATAGTTTTTAGCACCACTATTTTTTCAAGTCGGGAGAAATAAATTTAGATCTCTCAGAAAACTATATCAACGCTCTTTAAATCCTAACACCAAAACACTTATTAATAGATTGCAAATTTAAATTAAAAAAGATATTCACAAATTCTCACAAAATTCATAGAACCTTAAACTCGAATCATTAAATATACAGGAAAATTCTCTTTGGAATACAACAAAATTTTTTAAAACCAAAAGATCCACCATCCCCACACTCAACACTCAACATGGTACTGCAATAACAAATGAACAAAAGGCTGAAACCCTCGCTGACCAGCTTGAACAAAATTTCCAAAACAACCCCACTACCGACCCCAATTTCGATAATAATGTCTCCCTCACTATTCATATTTTCCTCTCCTCCCCACCCCCTCACGAACACACAACACCCACCACCCCACAAGATATCATCGTTTTCATCAAAAAACTCAAAAATAAAAAAGCTCCCGGAAAAGATAATGTAACAAATAAAATGCTTAAAAATCTCCCTATCAAAATTATTTTCCTACTTACAATTTTTATTAACAAAATACTATTCTTTAACCACTTCCCTCAATCCTGGAAAACTGCTATTATTTTTCCGATTCTTAAACCTGGTAAAAATGCACACCTCCCTGACACACAGCTATAGACCTATCTCTCTTCTCTCTACTCTCGGAAAACTTACTGAATCTATAATTCTTGACAGACTTAAAAATTTTATTAACGCAAATGTATATATATATAACCTCACTAACCTTAACCAATTCGGCTTCACCCCCCAATTGTCAACTTTACACCCTCTTCTTAAACTCACAGAAATAATCTCATCTGGTTTTCAACACAAGCAATCCACCGGAGCAGTTTTTCTCGATATTGCCAAAGCATTTGATCGTGTCTGGCTTCAAGGTCTAACCTTCAAAATGATTAAAAACAAATTTCCTCCCCCACTCATCCTCCTTACACACTCTTATTGCAACGATCGTTTCTTCCGGGTTAGAGTTAAAGACACAATTTCCACACCACGTAAAATAAATTCAGGAGTAGCTCGAGGAAGTTTGATCGGCCCATTTTTATTTAACTATTACATTAATGATATTCCAAATTACTCCCTCACAACGCTAAATATGTACGCAGATGATACCGCTATTGTTGCTAAATTTAAAAATCCCAAAACTGTCACCTTCGTTCTTAACAAACACCTTGAGCTACTCCAGAACTACTACAACAAATAGAAAATCAAAATTAATGTCGATAAATCACAGGCAGTTATTTTTACTAAAAGAAAAACCACCTCCCACCCACCCACCTTCTTCCAAAAACAAATCCCATGGGAAAACAAAGCTAAATACATTTGCTTCACCTTTGATAAGTACCTAAACTGGAGGAAACACATCTTAATTACCAGAGAGAAATTCCGAAGATTATCACATAAAGTATATCCTCTCATTAATAGGAAATCACAAATGAATCTCCATAATAAAGTTTTAATTTACACTGCCATCATGAGATCAATCCTAAACTATGCAAGTCCTATCTGGGCTTACTGTGCCAAATTCTATTCTAGAAAATTCCCAGAGCTCAATTATTCGAATGATCGCCAGGGCTTCCATGTTTATGAAAAATAAAGAAATCTATAAAGCACTGCAAATTTCCACGTTCAAAAATCATATTCAAAAATTAGCATCCAAATTTTTTAACTCTCTCGTAACCATCAATAATCCTAATATTCAGAACTTAGAAATCTACCAAATTACTGCAACTACTAAAAGACCCAGACAAATACTTTTTGATTACAACCCCCCATAATGTTTAAACTGCTTAATCCTATTCCTTCACATATTCACGCAATTCTTTGTTCGCTCCGCTTATCTCCGTACTCCCTTCCGCATTCCAACGTGATGAATCAGAGTCCCCTGAAGATGGGGCATATAAAGTAAACTTCCAACCACCCCTATTACAGTAACTTACACTTACATGTGGGCAGCCAATGGCAGCATCGCAGCTACTCAACAAACAGATAATCATAAAAACTCTGCAAAATTTTTTCATCTTCTGGAACTTCAAATTCCTACCCTGGTTCTCGACTCATCCGACAGATGGCGCCCGATATCCTGGCAACTTCTTTCGCTCATTACTACGTAACTACGCATCCTATCATCATGATTTTTTCTCCACTTCTTCATTCGACTGCACTCTTCAGAATGAAAACACCATCTTTCCCAAGTGACTGTTATTTTTCAAGATTTGGGCTGGAAGAGCGCTCCGCGCTCTAGGCGCCCATAGAAACTCAACGTCAACGTAAATTTAGATCTTTCTTCCACGGCTATCCGGTCGAGTAATACCTGAAGCAAACTACGTTTAGTAGTAGTTTACATGAAAATTAGAAATATAAATTTACACTTCGTTCAAACATACCGCGTTGTTCTCGATACTTCTACTGATTTACGAATCGATTCCAATAGATTTGGGTTCAAACAGAAATGAAAGTATTCAGGAGGCTAGAAGTTTAGATTTAATGCTGACTGTAGAAGAGATAAAAATTCCTTTCCTTTAAACAGTTCTTCCTACAAACAATTCAAAATTTTTACAGTCCCATTCTTGATTCGTCGCTCCCTCTGGAGCGCCTTCTCGTAATTCAGCTAGTCAGAGCACCGGGGAAATTCTTTATTCTATATCGATGATCCTTCACTCGCCGATTCTCGAACAATTGCGACCTGATCCCG
>BMAW01130046.1:0-10002 GCA_019974015.1 Nephila pilipes | reverse complement strand
TTTTATCAGAACACGAAACTCGGTTTTTTCCATTTTTTAAACAAACTTCAAAACGACTTTACTCCAACCTCGATAACTCAGCTGTTTCTGGTCCGATCGACTTAAAATTTTGACACGTTTCAAGCAAAGGTTAGTACTCTAGAAAGACCTGGTAACTGGTTTACTACGAGCGCCATCTCTGGGTTAGTCTCGGGAGATATTGATTGATGTGTTATATATATATTGAAACAGACAAAAATGAAGAATAATACGTTGAATGTTGTAACAGGTTTTAGACTGTTATAGTGGGTTATTCTAGAATGATTGACCTAATTATCGCAATAAGCAAATAATAACCAAAAACTTAAATAAATAATTAAAAGAAACCTTAAAGAAGTTAAAATATAACTATAGCCTTTTGTTACTTTTGCTCCTTTTTAATTTAACTTTTTTAAAATTTGTATTTAAACTTATTGTTTTTAAACTTGGTTTCTTTTTCCTTTAATTTTGCTTTTTTAATTTTGTTTTTCTCATTTTTCTATTGTTTCTAATGTTTAAACTCTACTGCTTTAGTGCTGTTGCTTTCTGATGGAAGTCATTGCTACCCTTCCGGTTCAAATAAGAGTGTAAAAATCTTGTTCTGTTAGCTTCAGATTCATGTTTACTTGTCGTTAAGTAATTAGTTTCCTGCAAATTTCAGAATCTTTTTGAATCTCATTAATTGATTGAATGTCATTCTGATTGTTTTTTTTTATTTGTATAGGTTAATGTTTTGGTATATATATTTCTATGAGTATATATGCAGTTTTAAAACGGTTTCTTCTTTTGCAAATTAATTTTTTTTTTGCATTTGTTTTGTTTGAATTTATGGAAATTTCATATTTGTATTCAACAATTTTCTGTTGGGAACATTTGGCCTGTAAAACATGTTTAACTGGATAATTTGTCAAAAGCCAGATTCAGAATTTATAGACATCATGTTTTACTTTCTTTTTGGCTTTATTTCTCTCCTATGTTTTCATTATTTTTCATGCTTAAGTTTGTACTTTTTTCATGTTTTATATTTCCTCTTCTTGCTATTTTTGTCAGAAATTGTTTCAGGTATTTGTTCTCATTCTAAAGTACTTAGCTGATACTTTTTTCTTTGTCTTCTATTTTCTAGGTTCAGGCAATTAAAAAATTATTTTTCTTTTACCTTTTCTACAATCTATGTATGTATGCATGTTTCTTTTTTCCGCAAAATGTATTAGCTCAGGACTACAAATTATTTCCTCCCGGGGCCCCCCCCCCCAAAAAAAAAAAACAACCCATAGTTAAAATGAACGGTACCCCTTCTTATATACCTATATTCCTCTATATTTGGCTTCATTTGTGTTCAGTATTTTTCAATAATCTACATTAAAACGTAGACCAATGAAACGTCGTCAGACCGTGTTAGAGTGATACCATGGTCTAGGATGACGGTCTATAAAGGGAGTTTCTTCAATTCGGCGAACCACGTTAACAAAACCGTGTTATAGAAATGCCGTGTTAATAGGGGTTACTTGAATGGCAGATAATTAAAACATAGCATTTTTGGTAACACAAAAGATCTTTAGGATAATTTGAGGTGGTGTACTTATCACAAAATATTAAATAAGGCATAATATTAAACATTGATATCAATAAAAGTAGTTAAATAATAATTAACAAGATGCTTATCTTCGAATCAATTAAATAATAATTTATTTACTTTTGATTAAATTTAGCTAGCACTTATCCTTAAAAGACCTCTTTTCTAAAATAATTAAGTGTCTGAATTTGTTAATGAAAAATTTAAAAATTTATCGTAAAAAGAAATTATTTCTTAATTTTGATTTTCTCTTTTTCCCCCCCAACGGCTTTTCATCGCTAGATTTCGAAGTGTCCTCTCACCTATCTCTCTCAAAGGTGTCGTTTTATTTTTCTTCTTAAATTTGACACTGTGACTTTAACGGAAGGGTCGTTGTGACTGTTTAAAGTAGCATCATGAATAATGAATGACGTCATCCCCTCGTCCTTCCCTTCAAAAACACTTTTTCTGCGAAAAGACGAAAGAGAGATGGCAGGAATTAGCATTTTCTCTTTTTCCTTTCCCCTCTGTCTCTTCAGAGCATTTTTCTGGGATTTAAAGTAAGAATATTGAACAGTTTCTTCTTTGGTTGTGGATAGATTTACCAATCAATTGAATTGTGATGGATTTCGTCATTAAAGTATTTAGTTTCTACGAAGAAGAATGATCGATTGGTTTTTAATGGTTTGAGAGTGAGTTTGTATTGGTGTGAGACGGTGTTGGCGGTAAAAGATTGGATTCATTCTATATAATTTTGCTTATATACATTGAATCTTAGTCCATTAATTTCATTTTTGAATGCACTAGAATTCGTCTTAAGCCATAAGTCGCTGAAGGTTACTGAGGCGCATTCGATAAGGAAAACTGATCTTATTACATATATCAAGGTTAAATGATCTTCACTTTCTTAAAATTAAAAGCTTTGGAGAGGTCATGTTTTATCATTGAGATAACTGTATACTTGTGAATATGTTTATGCCAAATAAAGAACGTTTATAAACATAAATAATTAGTCTTGAATTATTAATAATCCACAGTTGTATTTACATTTGCAAATCATGACTTATTTCAGGTTCATATTGTGTCAAGATCCACTGTATTTTTATCTTTAAAAACTGCAGGGTACACAAACATAACATTCTATGCAATGAACATATTTTTAAGTTCAAAATTTGAATTTAATAAAACTTTATGAATTTTAAGACTTACGATGCAGATTTACCATAATATTTATATCAATTTTAATTTACAATTTGTGAATAATAATTGGAGGAAGATTATGTTTTCTTTATTACTGTATGTTTTAAGTTATTCTGACATCAGAAAAAAAATATGTTCACTTATGTTATATACTCATTCCGAAAATGAAAAAAATTGGCACTGGGAAAAAGTAAATTTTGAGGAAAGTGTTCCAGAATCCCAAAAATCATATTGTGAGCAAAGTACAAATACAGGTATTTTTCTTTATTGAGGGATACGTGGATCTCCTTCTATCTTTTAAAAATAGCAAAATAAAATTGAATGTTTTAAATTTGAAGCATTTTAATACTTATGTAACCTTAAGTTGATGGAGCTTGCTCTTTTATAATTTAAGGTTTATGAATCAAGCAGAAGAATTTATTCTGTATATGATATATGAGGCGACAAAACCCTTTATTTAATTTGATAAGGTAAACTTCTTTATGCAAAAGTGTTTTTCAAATGAAAAGTAGAATTAAGCTGCGAAGTTAGCTCTTAATTTTGGTCATTTCATCTTGTAAGTATTATTATTATTATACCCACAGGATCCTCCCTTAAACACAAGGAGTTCCTTCAGATCCTCCGTTCACCAACCACAGCCAGTTACAGCAAGGAATTTCGAACCACAACCATATGACAAAGCTCACACCTGAATTGTTCTTCTATCTTCCTAAATATAAAATAAACCATGATATATGTTAATAATAAATTGAATAAATGTAACAAAATAAAAATAAAATTAATATTATTAACATTTTTAATTAATACATATTATTTAAAAGAGATTTATATTAAATTAATCTGTAACTAAATAATCATAAAAAATAAGCAAATCAGCAAAAATTTAAAATTGGCAAGATAAAAAGAAATTATTAAGAAGACAAACGCATAAAAAAGGGAAAAATAAAGTGATTTTAAAGGCTGTTTCTGGCTTTGGGCTGAAATGCGTTTTTAAACATGTCAAAACTTTTCTTTTACTTTTAAATATATTAATTTCATCTTTGGATTCGAGCGTATTTTAATAATATTCATTTCCCCCTTTTATTACTGAATTGATAAAATTATATATAATGGGGTGCTTTCCTTCCCCCCACCCCTCTGGTATAAAATGTTCCGCATGACCTTAAGTTTTTTTCCCTGCGTGAGTCACGCAACTTCATTCGCTTTATTTCGCCAATGCTTGGAATTTAAATAACACTTCAGAAGCATTAAACAAATTCAAACATTTATTGCTATTAACGACTTCCTTTTTTGGCTGAAAATTAACATCAATAATAAAATCGCCAAATGTGTCATATACATAAAATAAAAAGGGGGGAGAGGTATTAAAGACTACTCATAACGAGAAGTAATGAATTCTTCTAAACAAATTCTGAATTTCTTAAAAATAATAATAAGGATTATTACGACTTAATGTATGGGAGTGATATCACAAGCGATTTCTTATCAAGAGAAACCGTGTGTAAAGTAAATTCGCGTATTAACGGTGTCCAATTGTATTAAAATTTCTTTAGAAAAGCTACTATAAAAGCTCATCAATGCGGATTCCATGGTTCGGCACATTCTATAATCCCGTATTGATTGGGCAGTTCTCAATTTTCGCTTGGGTTCAGAAAGATTTGTGAACACACAAGAAGTATCTGTTTGGGAAATTTAATCGTTTGAAGAAGGAGTCAATGGAATAACAGTTGTAAATACTCGAGGGAAAGGCTTCTGATACATCTGTATGATTTGCCAAATCTAACAAAAAATAAAAATCCGTTGAACTTATAATTAAATGTATAATAAGAAATAGTGTGTATTATTAAGTAGTAATAATTTTTAAATAAGTAATAATATGGGTAATAATTTTTGGAGAAGAAAACTCAGTCATAAATGCAATAGCGATATTAGATTCTTTGTTTTAAGGGAGAATGCCTACGTTCGGGATCAATATTTTTAAAAAATATTTATAAAGATTTTTACATTTTGATAGGTAGAATAGTAGATAAAAATATAAAAACACATAATTTTTTTATTAATAAGTACTTTTTAATAAATTGGTTGAATTCAAGGAAATTTTAGTGCATTTTAATTGAAACGAATAACACCACATAAAAATTTCTCTCTAATGCATTTACCTTACTTCAAACTGACTCAGAGTCTAAGAGAAAAACAAAAATTTGAAAAATCAGCAGGTGATTGTAAATTATAGGGTGGGATTTTCACAATTTTTCAAATTTATAGAAACACAACCTCAAATAAAAATATATTTAACCTACATCAAAACTCTTGGGTCATTTCATTAAAAATAGTGAACAAAACATTTCCTGAAATGTTCATAAAATTATCTTGTTATTTTTCTTAAAATATCACATAACTGGTGTGGCATTATCTTGTTAAAAAATAGCGCCAAGGTACTACAAAAGAAGCGGTAGCAAAACTGGTCTCAGAATGTCGTCGACGTACCACTGTGCTGTAAGTGTGCCTCTAATGACGAGCAAAGGGGTCTGGCCCTCAAGGGAATTGGCATCCCAAACCATAACTCCTGGTTGAGGGCCAGTGTTGCGCGCAATAATGAAAGCAGGATTGGCACGCTGCCTTGGGCGTCTCCAGACACTTCTTCGAGGATCGTCAGGACACAGTTGGAGCGGGATTCGTCGCTAAACGCTATACGTCCTCAGTCAGCACCATTCCAACCTGATCGAGCCAAGCACCACTGTAATCTGGTTCGATAGTGTGTAGGCGTGAGAGGAAGGTGTCGTAGAGTTCGGTAAGAGTATAGATTTCGCTCTATCAGCCATCTGTGAATGGTCATGGGGGACACTCGTGTGTGGGCCGCACGTCTGATGGTTGATAGCAATGAATCAGGTGCTGTGACAGCTTATCTGACAATCACTCTGTTCTCCCGATCTGCTGTGGCCCTAGGTCGACCGCTATCATTATGACGCTGAAATCTGCCATTGACCACCCATTCTTGCCAGCATCTTCTAATCGCCCCATCGTTTCGATCCATATGACGAGTGATTCTAAGATTTGCCCAACCTGCTTCTTTCAATCCAATGATAGGATGTCTTTCAAACTCTCACAGTTGCTCGTAATGAGCTCGAATCCTGCGGTGAGTCATTTTTTTAGTCGTTGAAAGGTATCCTAAATTGCAATGCATCAAAAAATTTGACCATCAGATTGAAAATAGCTTCTTATATACACCTGCTGAGTTCGCGGTCCCGATGCTCTGTAGCTCCCGCTATTTATTCATTGGATACCAAATTTTAGTCATTTGCAAGTTCCGTCCAAATGTCTTTGCATACGAAATTTCATTACAATCGATTACTTCTTCTTGGTGAGTCTTTTTTTTTTTTTTTTTGGTTTTGTTATAGAATGTAATTTGTAATTTCTGTTGAGTTAAGATTCGGGTTTTATGATGAATAATTCATGAGTGAAAATGAGTTTTCATATTCTACTAAGCAATTCGGTGTAATTTGTGCTTAGTGGATCTTAGTATTATCATCTGGGAATATGCCAGTTTTATGGGGGAAGAAAAAAACCAATAGATAGAATGATTTAGTCATGAATCATGTTTAATTAATCAAGATATTTCTTTTTGTTGTTGCATAATGATGCTGATCCCAGATCTGATCCATTGAAGCAACCAGAGATGTTAATACTACCTCCATTTGCTTGCAGAGTGGGCACTGTCACAAATTATCCATAGCTTCGTGAGGTATCCTTTTTTATTCTGAAGCACACCCTTTGCCCTGGAATAGGTTGAACCGTCACTCACCAGAACAACATGACAATGCTCAACAATTTAATATTTATTATCTTTAGTGAACTGGAGATATTTTTACTGTTAATCGCGGGATAAAAATAGTTATCTTGTGACTATAGTGCCGTTACTTTAAGTTGTGATCGCGTTCTTCATGTTGAATTGTTCCTATTTCCATAGTTAAACATTGCCGTCAGTTCAAACAGTAAATGTTTTGTAAATTTTCTTCCCTATTCAGAGATCTTCAGTCTCGAGAATTTAAAAGCTTTATTCGACCTCATTTATTTCGAGATGTTGAAGGCTCACCCTTTACTTCCAGGTTTTAATGACTCGCAAGACAAATCCTAAATCAATTCCAATAATTTCAGCCATCAATTTAGTCGTTTTCTTGGACTGATGCAGACCAATAATTTGACACTCTTTAAACGTGGAAATATCTGTTCAGCTATCGCCTAGATCAACTTCACACATATTTGTTACTGAAATTATCAATCCTACAGTGCTTTAATACTATTTAAATGATAAATGAGCAGAGGCAGCATGTACCACCGAGCAAAGGCAACATATACCACTGGGCCAATGAACGCCTACTATGCATTTGGATACTTATTTCACACGGCGACTTTTTTTGGCCAGGTATTGTAAATAAGGTCATACACATCATAATTTCAATAAAATTTTTAAAAAATTTCTTATAATTGTTAGACGGAGACAAAAAAAAAAAAAAAAATTCAAAAGGGATTGCAGTTTATAACGAATTTTGTACCTTCATATTGAGGGAGAAAATACATTTAAAAGAAATTTATTTCTACACATATAATTTCTGACCCATTGTCAGTTATGATTTCTGTGAGAACTGTTTTAATTTTGATGCATATTGAGCTTCCATGGTGTAAAATATAACCGTACCTTCAAGTTGAGTATTTTTGAAAATTTGGTGAAGTTGTCCTCTTCCTTGGACCTCTGTTTTACAACTAAACTATTCTAAAGTGCTCTTTTCATAAGAATTGCAAACTTCTGCATTGTTAAAAAATACACATTTTTTTTGTTAGTTAAGTTTTTTTTTTCTTTTAAAAACTGTATTAATTTGCTTTAAACTTTGTGCGGACTGTTGATGACTGAATATTTTTCAAGAGATTGTTAGGTATTTGTGAACCCTCCTATTCGATTTCCGTGATAAGGAAAAATAAATATCATATTTATATTAATTTTTGATAAATGTAAAAGTCTTATTTAAATGTAAAAATCACAATTTTGGGCTAACTGTATTTGATTGGACTATTGACTAATGTTCTTAAAATAATTATTATTTAATGTAATAAAGCTAATATTTTAGAATAATCACGATCCAAGCCTTTGTAATTTTCCTCTAAAATAGGAAATTGGTTAGTTTTAACTGAAATGACTCTAAAATTGAATTAAATTTTAATCTTAATGTAAGAAACATTTTAGAGTAATCATGGTCCCCTTGTTAAAATGGATCATTGGTTTTAATTAACTTGACACTAGAACCTACCCGAGGACCACTGCCAATGGAACTCTCAATTTTGCTTCTAAGTTAGACCACAGGGGCAACATTTGAGTTGATGATTTCCTATCCTAATTTCCACATCATTTCAAGGTTAGTATTTTGAATCTCTGTTCAAATTAAGATGAAACATCCCTTACATTACACACTATGGGTCTTTAGTGATGTCAGGATTTGAACCCTTGAGTCGACTTACATGAACATGACCATTTACCTTCCCACCTAATAATGTAAGGAATTCTGTAATAGCAGACATAACTTTTCAGACATAACATGTGTAATTAATTAATAATTTTTCTTAAACATTTAATAATTGAAATTTTAAGCAATTCATTTTTATCCAATGCTTTGCATATGCATAAAATTCAATTCTCAATGAGAAATGAACATAAACTTTCTGCCAAGTAAAGGTTATTTTAAAGAAAAAACAACATTTATAAAAAAAAAAAAAGAGTACCATTGGAAAAGTTTATTGATGCGAAGGCATTCCCCGTATTTTTTCTAAGCCTTTAATAATATTTGCTTGTAACATGTTTCGTCATTTTCCTCTTTACTAATACCAACTGATGTTGCTACAATTAAATTAAAAGATGAAAAAAATATTCAAATATGTCTTGAAACCTTTTTGTTTTGCATTTATCTGAATTAGGAAAAATTCATTTGCGTGAGAAAAAGAAGAATTTTCTATAGTAAATGTTTCAAAAGAGAAGTTTAATCAGTACTTTCTTAATAGGAAAAATATATTTAACAAAAGAGACGAGACAATTTATTTAGCACCTCTTTTTGTTTTAATTCCCGCTTAAAAACAAGTTATTTACTTTCAGAATTGTTAATATATCTACGAAGGAAATGAAGTGAAAAATTAAACCCTCGAATAATCCTTCAAAATTTTTCTTTTTGCTAAAATGAAAACAAACCTAATTAAATCACAAAGAATGAACTAGTGTGAAACAAAGAAGGTACAAGTGTGAAACGTGAAAACGGTACATTAAAGAGAAATGTTTATCCTTTCAGAATGGAAGCCTTTTTTTAAAGAATGCGTTTTTGGCTGAAAAATACCGAGAAAATTTTAAAATTCTTTTTTAAGTACATTTCAATATACAGTAAACTTTTTTAAAACGACACATTCAGGTAACGACCGTTTAGTGATTTTTCCGGATTATCAAATATCAGCGTGGTTTTAACGTAGATACCATAGATAAATCATTCTATATAAAACTTTAAAAGATTTAAATATGAAATTAATGTTATTACATCTACTTAATGTCTCTAACACTGAACTTTAATTTCATTGAATAAAAACTGAGCATAAAAGGAAATTCTAACAATATTAAAACATTCTAACAATAGTTAAAACAAATTGTGTGAGGAGCTAAGAAAGTCTCATGCCTAAACTTATTTTTTATTACCACCTGAAAAACACCCTCTGGGCTTCGAGAACATTTTACAGTACTGTACACTGTACGTACACAGTTGTAATATAGTTCAAATGCAACAAGTATTAGTTTAGTTTTTATTAACGTCGCACTAGAAGCAACACGAGGGCTATTGGCGACGGACCTCGTAATTTTGAACCACGGTCAAGTGACGAGGACGACACCTGAGCTGGCACCCCCCTCTCCTAACATCCACACCACGCCAACGGGAGGACTTTGGGCCCCGAACAGATTTAACGTGCATCAGCCCCGGCTACACGGCGGGTCTTTGGCAGCCAAGGATCGAACCCGCGACTGAACGATAACCGCCAGCCGCTAGTCCACGACCTTGACCACTAGGCTACCGCGGCCCTAAATGCAACATGTAACCCAATAGAAATCAAGAAATATTGTACTGATATGAAAACTGATAGTTATGCTAAACAAAAATGCGTGCAGAGCTCAACGTGGTCTGATTGTCAAGTTCAATAAACTACCGAAT
>BMAW01130040.1:0-12822 GCA_019974015.1 Nephila pilipes | reverse complement strand
AACTATGAGAATTTTTTGATATGGACCGAAGCCTCCGACATCTTTTAGAATATCTTCAAACATCATTTTGACCACTCAAATAAATTAGTCGGTACCTAAAAAAAAAAAAAAAAAAAAAAAAAACAGTACATAAACCTACAAACTTATATGCAAGATATATATAAAAAAAATTTAATGTAATCTTATGTAACGTGTATAAGGAGTTTCTGATCTTTGGGGCTCAAAATTTAGAGAAAAAAAATATATCAGCGATAATTTACATATCAAGGATATTTTCTCTGAATGTCAAAGAACCTGATAGAAATTTCGAACATATTTCCAAGTAAAAAATTGCTCCAATTTTCACGAACCTTTGTGACTTTGTAACACGCACATCTGTTTATGATGTTGTATTCTTAAATTTTGAGAATATTTTAAAAACGCGCCATTTTTTAATTGAAAACGTAATTTTCAAAACTCATTCAGCTTTACAGTATAGAAGATGAAACATGGAACACATTTTGCGCAAGAAAAAAAAAATCATTGATTCAGAAATAAACGAGTAATATTATTAATACATTGCTCTCTAAATGGTAACGATATGTCAGAGTATAAAATTAGCTTTCAAATGCTTTTTTAACGGAAAAAGTGTTGAAACTCCGAGTCCTATTCTTAATCATTACGTGAAGACAGCCTTAAGATACAAAAAAGATATTTTTTTTATTTATAATAGAAACTCTATTAAATTCTTCATTACTCCTCATGTAATACAAAGTCATTGGGTATCTGCCAGAGGATTACAATAATGTTTCAAGTTATGAAAATTTGAGTTTTGAGGAGTTGAGTAATTTGTTACTTTCTATAATACTATGTATAATCATCAAATTCCCTATTATTGGAGCACAGTTTTTGGCAAAAGGAGAGTTACTTATATATATTAAAATACATTATTTACTGTTTCTATGTGCCCCAAGTATTTTATTAAAATAATATTAAAAATCTTACCAGATACTCTTCAAAAAATTAATTTACAAAGAAACGTTGATGATGAAAGAAAGCTATGGATATAAAGGAGAAAAAAAATAATTCGAATTAAAAAAAAACTACGTTTTTAAATGGTGGCAAAGTTTAATTAAAAAAATATTTAAATATTAGTTAAAACTTTGTAAGAAACCTCATATCTCTCTCGTCTTTAAGATCACTCTCTCTGCTTAATTCAATACATGTTCCATAGATGGCGCCAGGTTACTACACAAATTACGTTATTAAAAAAAAGTATTAAAATATTAGTTAAAACTTGTCGCAAATGTCTAAATATTGCATTGTTAGGCGAGTAAGAACGATTTCCAAAGTTTCAGAGCTCTAGCTTAATGGGAAGTTGGTTAAATTAACAATCGAAAATTTGATGACACACACACACACACCAAGTGAAATACAGAAAAATGTTTTAAAAAGTGGTAGTTATTTAAAGCAATTTCTTTAATTTGGAAAAAATATTAAATTGCTTAAAATATTTATTGATTCAAATTACTTAACAAAGTTTTTAATCGACTTGAAAAGGAATCAAAAGTGAGTTTATGCAATTTTTATAATACTTTTTCTTCGTATTCACTAAAATTATTCGTATTTTTTCGATTATTTCAAAGTATGCATGAGTAGTAATAAGCATTCCCTTAAAATATGCAGCTTTGATGAAATTTTGCTCATAACACGAGCATAGAAGTCGAAATCTTACAAAACACGATTTTCTTATTCAATTTATAAAAACTGAGGAAAATTACATTTTTCGCTATTTAACATATAGCCTAACTTAACTGATCTCACAAAATTCTAGATATTTCCTTTTATATAGGTATTCCTTCATTTATTGGTTAAGAAATCAACTAATTAAATGAAAACGTAATGTCATCAAAGAAAGATAAAGAAGAAATAAAAGTATAGTTGCAGAAAAGCTTGACAAAAAAAGTAAGAGTGCACTATTATAATAACCTACTCAGGGATAGAATAATTGCTGACACTTAGGAGCAATTTCACAACTCCAGAGCTTTCCGTATTCTAACTGATCATAAAGTTCTAATTAGCGATGTGAACCCCGTAGAAGAAATCGTCTTCATCTTTAGAGATGGTTTTAATTGTTTTGATATTCTAATAGCAAACCATTATAGTTAATTATAAATTAAAGTTAGAGCAATTACACTATTTGAACAAAAGTAATTTCTGCACTCACACGGGAAATTAAATTCTGTTGAATCCGTTGAGAAATGAGATCACGCCTCATTAAAGATTCGTACAATATAATATTCTGTGTGTTGCGCATTCGAAATACGATGGAAAAGAGAATAAGTATGGGTGAAAGAATTTTAATCAAGCTTTTATTTGAAGATGGACTAAAAGGTATAATTTTTTTTTTTCAAAATTAAAATGATACACATTTTATGAAAGCTTGAGGTGCTTAACTGAAATACTTAGTTAATTACCGATAAATTAAGTATCATACCGATAAATTAAGTATCATAATACCTGAAATCAGAAGAAGTGATAACTCTTCAAAAGCTTTTATAATTTATGCATCATTTTTCATTTGAAAAATTATTTTCATATCGTTTAATCCATCTTCGAAAGCTTGATTTAAAAATCTTTTTTTGGAGTAGCATTTATTTAATTCTTCTTAATCTGGGAATTTAAGCCTAAAAAGCAATTACGCGAGCTGTATTCAAAATTTCGACTCAATTGGATGTTGTAAGTGCAAGGCCCGGGGATCCTTTAAGTCCGGTCACTGCTTAAGCATGCTTTAGAATTATATTGTCATCGGAGTTATATATGTATACAAAATTTCGTCTCGATCAGATGATAGGAAATAGATTAAAGTTCGAGTGCAAAACCCGAGCCCCCAAGTCCGTCACTGCTTTTGCATGCCATAGTATTATATAAACATCGTATCAATACATGTAAAAAAAGTTCAGCTGCAGTGGGTTATAACAAATAAGTTGAAATTCGAGAACAAATTTTGAACTTAAAAGAGTAAATACATGTATATGAAAATGGCAAGTTAAATAAAATCTTGTAAAAACACAGAGTGTCCATTTATCTGAACCGTTAATATGATTAAAATTAAGAGAATTTTTCATTTAGAATACATGTTTAAAACACTTATTGCTTGGGATCGATTCACTTTATCGAATCTAACTTTTGTAATCGAATAATACTTTTCGAATTATACTTTTAATACTTTTGAATAATACTTTTGATCGAATAATACTTTTGTAAGAAATTATCTTCAAAAAGTTTCAAACAGGTTTCAATATCAAGTTTTGTTACTAAAAATATTTTTCCCCAGGATTTATTTTTCGTTTAATAAGTTGAATATGTTTTCGCATTTTCTATTTATTCTTTAAGCATTGATTCCAAATGCTACAGAATCTAAAAGTTTCTTGGAATATGAGATGAAAAATAGCTATTTAATAAATAAAATCTTTTACGATAATTTTTATAAGAACTTACCTAAATGAACTTATTAATTTAATAATTTACAAGGGACACTAAATCCTTGGTGAAAATTAACAAATTTCTTCAAGATACTTTGAACTTCGGCCAATAAATTTTATTCACACAGATCTATCCAAGCATCTCGTTCGCTGGAAGGAGCCCGATTTCGACTGGCTCTACAATTATTCTGAGGTCTAACCGAGACCTCACTCCTATTTCTTAAATCACTATTATTTTTAAATTGTTTTTTTCCTCCTATATAACGACTACTATTCCGAATCGATAAGATTGAAAACCTGTTATTGAAAATCAAAGATAAATAGATACCTCAAATAAAAACGATTTGATCTTCATTTAACTGCTTTTTTATGTCTTCTCTCTTTTTCACTCTGTATCAAAGGAAATATGTTTGTAATTACGTTTTGTCAAACTTCTAAATGCTTTTAAATGTTTACGTGTAACGTGATTTTAAGAGAAACAGTACAACTGTTAAACATGATATGTTTTCTATTCGAGAATGGCTAAAAAAGAGTTTCTTTATGTCAGTAGTTGTTTGTAAATCTTCGCATTATTGCTATATAGAAAAAATTTTATCTTTGAAAAGAGCACTTTATCCCTGTTCATTAGAAGATTAGTTATTAAAATTAATTTTTTTAACAAATATTTTAACACATCAAAATGAAATTCAAATAGAAAATTATCCACTTTTTCATTCTTTTGATAGACCGATTATTTCGAATTAAATACGAACTAAAACTCAAATATTTCTCAAATTACGTTCAAATTAATATCTTTTTCGCCTTGTGTTTAAGGACATAACCTAAACTTAAAATAATTTTCAGACAAAAAAGAGCTTAGATATAAATATATATACTAATATCAATATCATATAGTAAATGCTTATTTTTTTATATTAATCTCTCCTCTTCTCTGAATTAATTCCAGGCGTGTTTTTTAAATACGGCAGCTGCAGTACACACTGTCGCCACCCTACACAGAAGCACTGAGTACCTGTATTTGTTGGTTAATCATAGACGCCAGTACCGAAGCATTCTTACGTGTTTACATGTGTTTGTTTACGTGTTTACATTTGTTGTGTTTACATTTAAAATGCCTGACGCAATTGAAAATACCATCGATTATAAAAAATATGTTGTTATTTATTTTCTGCATACAAAAGTCGTGAAAGCTGCCTAATTTCATCAGCTGATTAATGAAGAGCCTGGAAAAAACACAATGATCGATGGAATGATAAGAAAACAAATGGAAGCGTTTTTAGATGAATATGAAGGCATTCATCATCGAAAAAAATGCAGATCGAACAAACAATTTCAGCAAGTAAAATCATGTGCGCTGTGTTTTGGGATAGGCAGATGTTGATGCTTGTGGATTTTACCAATAAAATTTCAGAACATATTGTAACACCTTAACTAAACTACGTCGAACAACTTAAAACAAAAGACGTGGCATGTGCTATAAATATGTGGCATAATCATGTAAATCCACACGTGACTGGTCGAACCCGAGATCTCATCGCCTCATATGGTTGGGAATAACATGATTCCCTTCATTATAAGAAAAAAGATTTGTAGCCCACTGACAACCAGTTGTTCCTGTACTAGAGGCGGTAAGCTTCTTGACGATGCCCAAACTGCCATGGTGCAATGGTTAGCCCATCCGGTGGCAAACTTCAGTGAGGAAGGAATACAGAAGCTGGTTGTACGATATGATGTGTGCTTAATAGTGGAGGTGATTATGTTCAATAATAGATTAAGATAATGTTTTTGTTATAAAAATAAAATAGTAGAAAAAACTGCTCTTCGTTTTCTTTCTTTCTTTTTTTTTTGCTTAAATATCAAAATGGTAGTTACTTAAAAAACATTTTTCTTAACTCAATACATTCATAAATCTTCTATAATTTAATAGTCAAATGATTTTTGATCTTTATAGAGGGTTAAGAGTTTGCATGAAATTAATTAATCCATTTACACCATAGTTTAATTCCTTTAAACCAGTAACAGTGATATTAATTTTATCCGCTCCCGTTTTCAATCGAAAATATTCAGGAATGATGTTGGATTGCTCATCTTTCTCTATGACTTATTACTATACTCGACTTTTTGCTATCTGATATCTCTATTCAGCGACTTCTTCGCACATTTTCTATCATTGATATTTGTCAAAAATTTGGTTTGTCTTGTGTTTGGCACAGCATATCCATGAAGATTTAATATCATAAACTTATGCCCTGGAGTGCAAAAATTAAGGACGAAGCAGAAAAATTAGCATATCAAAAGGAACGAAGAGGCAGAACGGACTAAAAGACCACTCAGGAGATTAACCAGGGTGATGTACGGCAGCAGATGCTCAGATATGCAGCTAGACGTAATGCGGGAGTGTCGGAGCAGGATAAAACACGCCGGCGAAGTAAGCTCAGCATTTCTGGGAAAGCGATTGCATGGTATACATCAGTTTAAACGACGTCGAGTTGCTGCCTCAGTGTGACATGTCGAACAATCAATCTGTTAGACGACATCTAGATAATTTCACTGCAGGTCGAAACATTGGAAAGATAGAGGAAGGTTGAAGTGTGACTAAGGAATTCGAGATTGCTCACAATATCGTTTTATGACTTTGGAAATAATTGTCCGACGGTTCCGTATATATATACATAAATCATGAATTAAAATAAGTGACAATGAAACCAGTAATTTCAATATCCAGAACACCACAAAAACTTCTAGCTTTGAATTTTTTTTCTCTGTGATTACCCTTGAATTGGCCATTGACTTTCGGGCATGTCTCAAATGGAATATATTAGGTGTATAGTAGTTTTGAGCTTTGGTCACTCTATACGGTCAAAACAAAGGGTGACCAGTCATTGTACAAATCAACTACCCTTAAAATCGCGAAATATGGAAAGAATAAAGTAACGGAAGTTAACAAAATAAATTATAACGACTGACATTAATTTCGAAAATATTTTTATTTAATTCCAAAATAGCCTTTAGTGATCATGAGAACCAGTTCAATCCATACATTGCCAATACTATAAACTTAAAATGAGTTATAAGGCTTTTTTTCCATTTAATATTTATTTGCCAACCTCTGAGTTGTTTTACGAAACACCCTTCTGAATGTACACAGTAAGAACTTTCAAATAAATGTTCTTAGTTTTATACCTCTCAAACGAGAGTCTTACGACATTTAATGCCAACAGTAAAGGCAGCTGACCTCAATAAATAGACACACTCATAGCCTTTCAAAATAACAAACAATAATCATAAAGTTAATTTTTTTATTAATTATATAATATGTTATGCGTTCTTCATTAAGAGGAAAGGTTTTTTTTTTTTATTATTTCTTCGGTATGTAATTGTGAATGTGATTGCTTATTAAAGTCGCTATTAGAAGCAACACGATGGCTATTAGTAACGGACCTTGTAATTTTGAACCACAGTCAAGTGACAAGGATGACACCTTAGCTGGCATCTTCCTCTCCAAACTTCCATGCGCGCCCTTTGGAAAACTAAGTGCCGCAACAGATTTAATACACACCAGGTCCGGCTACACAGCTGGTCTTTAGTTCCGTGACATCAGAGTTCTAAACCGCTATTTGACGAAACTGGCCGGCCATGAATCCATGACTATGACCACTAAGCTATCGTGGCCACATTTATTCAGCATATCTATGCTGTTAAACAATATCTCCTCAGGGGTTTACCTTCTTTAGGTAAATAGGGGAATCGTAAGGTGCCCTTGATCGTTTTCTTTCCTATGGGATTTACTGTCACTGGTAAAGATAGGCAATGCGCCACCTGGATAGCTTAGTGATCTTTTTCCATGTTCGATCGCTATTCTTGTCAAACATTGCCCCCCCCCCTCAACATCTAGAACACAGTTACATATTATTTGGATCATCATAGGCACGAATAGCTCTTCGCCATTAAACTCACCCTCACATCACATCACAGATGATATTAGAAAATAAAATTTCGAAATGGCATTTTATTTTTTAAAATTATAAATGAATATAATTTTCACACTAATTAAATTGCTCACTTTCTGTTTCATGCGTTCTTTTTGTTTCACTTTAGGGACAAAAGGTGAAATGTAGCGCTATTAATTGGATCGGTCGTTTCAAAAAACACCTAAATCACACAATCCAAAAATTTCAGATTTCACTAAAAACTATTTAACATACAAGTACACGAATTTCCAACTACATTTATTGGTCTGAGTATAGTGTTTAGACCCTTAAGTGTTTATAAAAATAATTTATGACTTTTATTATTTACAAAAAATAATTTTAAAAAGAACTAAAACATTGCCTTTGTAGCGAGTGGCATGAGTGCGTGGAATCTTTTGAATGAAGATTAGAAGATGATAAGGATCATGATTCTTTTATTGGGTTCACTTCACAGCATGCGGATATACATAGCAATAATATTTATAAGGGAATACATATAAGACATGTACACAACACGCAACATACAGACACACGCATACCACAAAAGTACTAAACTAGAGGTTGGGAAAAAGTCTTATGGCGGATAGCGCCATCTGTTGGTTTTTTGGTTCAATTCTTAAAACCATCGATTACACCTTTGATTTTGCAAGAAACATAATTAAGTAGTATTTAAATTAAACAAAACACAATCATACGAGTATTTACCATCGTTTGGAGTTAACCAAAGCCAATACAAATCTCTATAACAATGTTTTTATTTTGCCCAGGGAAACCGTCGTAAAACAGAATGTTTGATATGTGGACCTGTATAATTTCTGATATAATACCACAACATAGGACAGACCTCATTTGTTCTCTTTTTTGTCAGTGATATCACGATGCACGTAAAATATCAATTTCCTTGTTTTCAAATATTTTTTTAAAACAATGAACTCTCAATGGTCATAAATGAAAAGAATGTTTAGTATTGGTATGTGTGGCAGTGGTAGATTTTGCAAGAAATCGGATGTTCCGGCTGTCACATGATCTGTTTCCTTTCAAAGATCTTGAACTTATGCATGCAAGAAACACGTCATTGAATTGTGTTATTTATGCAATGAACGACGATTTCACTGTTTTTTTTTTTTTTTTTTTGAATAGGAAGAAATGTTGCCACTTGCGAGGTTTAATACCTAGAATGTAGTTCTACCCTTGAGGGTGAGTTTCCAACAAAAAAAAAGTATGTTTGGAAAAAAGTGTCTAAACTACATGGTAATTTATACATACGATGGATAACGTAGTGAATATGCAAAACATAGATACCTTTAATAAAAATAAGGAACAAATTATTTTTTTTTTGTAAGAAATGATCTTTCAATTTAGAATGTAGTGTAATATGAACTGTCGGGTGTTCAAAAGAAGAAAAAATAATTGATTTTTATAAATAAATAAACATTTTATTTATAAAAATATACACCATTCTCTTGAACACATTCTTGCTAACGTATTTGTATCAAATTATTTCTTCTTTCAAAAAATGTGGGTTATTTGAAGGACACAAAGTCTATTAAAGACCTTCTAACCACAATCCTATTAAGAATGATCTTATTTCGTTCACAGTATTTCAAACTGATATACTAGTTGTATCCCATTGGTGAAAGATCAGGGTAGTATGGAGGATGTGACAGTATCTCGCAGCCTAATTCGTTAAGCTTTCGAACGGTTGGTTGCGCAACATAGTACAATGTATTGTCATGGAAGAGGATAGGTGCATGCCTATTGATTAATGCAGAGAAGCATTAGGACAAATTTTCTATACATTTCCTCAATTTATTGGGAAAGGGAAACACAGTTATTATTTACTTAGGTGTTGAAAACGAATAAAGAGCGTAGCCCGGTACACTTCACCATACAATTGCCATAATCTTATGGCTATGTAGAGATGACTTCGATGCATACCCAGCCTGATCACCATTGTTAATCCACAATGGTGATCAGGCTGGGTATGCAATTGCTTTCTCTATTACCATAGTTTCTGTCATCGCTTTGTAATGTTACAATCCATTTTCTCCAGCACGTTACAACCCTTCACGGAAAGGCTATTCCGTTGTTCCTTAAGTGAAGCGAACAGCAAATTTCAAATCTATGTTGCATTTGCTGATCGCTCGATACATATGGAATCCGTTTATTCAACTTTTTTACCATTCTCATGTTTTTGAGAAGGTTACCGAAGGTAAAACTATAACTTTATAACATACATTGAACGATTTCAGCAATCAATACACGAACGATAAGAAATCTGGCTTTTTAAATAACACGATACGATGGAATGATATTTATTAATTGATTGTTTGTGTGAAACGTTTTACTATGCCTCCGAAGTTTTGATTGATTGATTGTTTATTAATGTCTCACTCAGAATCAACGCGAGGGTCACAAACTCGCACCCGGCGTTGTTTCGTCGAGTCCTCATGCCACTTAACACCCAATGTGTAACGGGACTGATACAGTTAAATATGTTACAGATACAAGTCTGCCTATTGACATGGTGTGGAAGTTTGTAGATGGAGGCGCCAGTTCAGGTGTTGTTCTCGTCATTTCACTAAGATTCAAAATTACGCGGTCCGTTGCCAATAGCCCAAGAAGTTGCTTCTAAGTGCGACGTTAATTAATGATCAATCAATCATTATTAATTATGAAGTAGGGAATAAAACGAAAATTTCGGTCTTTAAAAATAATAACTTTTAAATCAAAAGAATGTACCCTACTAAGTACTGAAAAGAAGGAGTAAAAAAATGGTATTAAATATTCTTCCGTCTTGTTTTTTATGAGAACTTTTACATGCAAAAGTGGGGAGTCTCTCCTGAATCTGTGGACTGATATTACCTGAATATGCCTAGATTATGACACAGTCTCCCAAATGATTAAGATTTAGAGTTTAATCGGTCTATTATTCATTAAACATGCTTACATATATCATCTAGTGAGGAAAAACAAAGAGTGAACTGAAAATATGAGGTATTTATAAAGGAATCAAGATACAACTTGTAATAATAACAAAGTCTTTCCTATATCTGGACTCGAATTATCAGAGTCTGATTAATAAAATAGCATTGCAATATCTTCCACACGAGGGTTCAACTCAATTAATCTTCCTCCTCTTTCTACTATATAAGCTCTTTTCTATATTGCTAAGAGAGAAAGCTTATATCAAAAAACTAGAAAATGCAGTTGTTTCAATTTTTGCATATTTTTAAGAGAAGAAATGTGGATTCGCTGGATTTGTTGAATGCTTATATGGTGACGAATCTAATAATTTTGAACTTTTTGAGTTGGCACGCCACTCTCCAAACTTCCACATCACCCCTACGTTAGGACATTGCGTTTCGACATATTCAAGGTGCATCATTACCTCTACAAGATGGTCTTCAGTGGCATCGGGATTCAAACCCACGACTTGACAGAAACAATTTTGGCCACGAGTTTGTGACCAAACCCTTCGACTATCGAGACCGTGGAATGGAATAGAATGAATACAACAAAATAAAATCCCATAAGGAATGCACTTAAAATAAGAGTGGACATTTAAAAAAAATCATTGTGCGTCTTAAAATGTTTCGGTGTTTAAATGACAGCCCTATTGAACTCATTTTGATATTTGCATAAAAAATAAATCCATTACTCTATAATAGTAAAACCAAAACTATGATATGAGAAAGGATACAAAAATTATTTTTTATTGGTTTATCACAAAAATTTCCTTTAATTTAAACACAATTCAATTAATTAATGTAAAAAAAACATCACTTTTATCTAACTAAAATTCTGAATTTATAAATCAAAGATTATATTTTGAGAGCACAGTTACGGGTACATCATACGAACTACATGTGCTTCATAACTGAATGTAATGAATATGTAAAGCGGTCATCTTACTATGTTCAATTAAATGTTATGCTAAAGATACCAACTATATTGCAGGCTACCTACAATTGAAAAAGTTTGAAACTGTACAAGCGATTAAAAATAATTTTTGAGTATCGATAAATGTCCAAACATATTGAAAACGTTTTCTCTCTTTTCTTTTTTTTTTTTTTTTCTTCTTTTTTTCTTTTTTGCAAATCCAAACGAAAGTTTTATGGCATTTTTATGTATGTTCAGTCAACGGCGTTTCATCAAGTGGTGTTTAAGATCGAAGGTCAGAGTATTTAAGCAATTGAAACCATGGGAAATAAATCAGTGGAATGGCAAACAAATAGTATACTAAAGGTTGTCCCCCCTTTTGTTCAACTAACCAATGACAAAATTACAAAAATATGACTGTTGATGCTGAAGAAAGAATTTAAGAAAATTCATTTCCTGGGTTCTATAATTAGCTCCAACTTTATATTTTACCAAAGAAATGACACATTATAGAATACTGGAATTGTTCAACTGAGAGAGATCGTTAGATGGCATGACCAAACTCTGTGTACATTTTCACCAATAATTTAGTCAGACATGATTTCGATGAAGACATGTGTTTTATATCTTTAAGTCATTGGGTAGATCTGAAAATATCATGACTTATATGAGACAAATTAGAAACAATACAGTTGAAAGTCTCAGATCTTTATGCAGTACTGTTATTACAAATAAGTTAGAAACCCTGCCTTCAAGAATTTTGTTCTTATGAAATCAGCACCAAATATATCTTAAATAAAATTGTTCTTCAAAAATATAAGACAACCTCAAACTTTTCCTTGTTCAATCTTGAACAACTTTACAAAATGACGAAACATACGTTTCTGAAAATCTGCATATTTATCTAAGAATTTGTTGTTCTGTTTTTTAGGAAGTAAAATAAATAATACATTACGATATTGTAAATAGTTTTAAATTTTTCCTGTCAACATTCCACGTTGGACTAAAACAGCACCTTCTTTTTGGAAATGCTTATTTTATAGAGTCTTGTTTTCTGTGGATGTAAGAAATGTTGTCAGCACTAAATGTCATTTAGCATTTCCGAAACTCTAAGATGCAGTTAGATTCATAATAAGGCACACCATTTTGAAAAATGTGAGACTACAAACTCTATTAGTCTAGACAGCAAAAAAACTGCTGTGATACATTCTAATGTATTGAAGTACATTATTACAAATAATGGAACAATGAGTTTAGCAAGTTAAGGAGTAAGTCTGTTCCTTTTTTCTATAATTCAAGACTAAAATCCGATTTATCAGCTGAGGAAGAAGGCTATGCACCTCTGATGAACTAACTTTGATTTTAAAATATCTGATGTAATTTTTAAACTTTCAAAATAACAAACAATATACTTTTAATATTTTTGGAAGAAGATTCAACTGAATTCTGGCACATTACTAATAAATTTAAATTAGTTTTTTGACAGTCCATATTGACGGTTCTCT
>BMAW01130030.1:21299-27654 GCA_019974015.1 Nephila pilipes | reverse complement strand
AATGTTTTTCCATATCTTTGGTTCACTTGTCTTAACAAAAAAACACTTCACTTGTCTTAACAAAAAAATTTTATAAATAAAAAAAAAACAATTCTGCTAGAAATATAAAATTTTGTATATTACAATCTCTGTAATGTTTGATACAATACACTATAAAAACATATTGTTAGATTCAGAAGATGTAAATTTAAAAAAAATAACGTCCCTGACAATAATTTTCGAATAAGCGTACACCATTTTCCGCACAGGTAAAAAAATTTATTGAAGATTAAATTACCAACATAACTAAATACAAAAACTTTTATTTTTATTCTTACAACCTGGACAGGTTGTGCAGTTTTTATTAGGCAAATGTACCCCATTCAGGAACGCATATTGACGTTGACTTCTGCGGGCGCCTAGAGCGCGGAGCGCTCCTCTAGCCCGAATCTTGTAAAATAAATGTTCCTTTGGGTGAAAATGGGAATTACATTCTTTTATGTTGTTTCCTGGATGCTGATAAGAACTTTGAGTAATATTCGGCGAGTAGAACTGTTGTTATCTTGAAAAAAGTCACGGAGACACTAGCGATTCCTGGTGGCTATAAGAGACTTTAAAAGATGCTGGATGCTGTTGTTTGAAAAGTGTTCTTGGGAAGGAAAATGACGTGGTGCATTCCTATTGGTCGAGAGAGGATGTACACTTAAACTGCTGCTATTGGCTGCCCTTGTTGTTGTCAAATCTTGCATATATTTTTATTTATATTTAAAAGTTGATATTAAATTGAATTAAAGGTTTAATCTCGGTTATGGGGGGTTATGAGAATCAGAGAGGATTTGTCTGGGTCTTTTTATAGATGGAGTAATAACATAATTTTCAAGATTTTTAATATTAATATTATCTATGTTTTGTAGGGAATTAAAAAAGGCTTTAGATAATGTTCGCACATGTGTTTTAAAGGTTTTAATTTGTAAAGCTTTATTTATTTCTGAGTTTTTCATGAACATGGTAGCTTTTGCAATCATCCTAATAATTGAGCTCTGGGAATTTTCCAAAAGTTTTAAATTAGATTTGGCGCAGTATGCCCAAATAGGACATGCATATGTGAGGACTGGGCGCATGATAGCAGTGTAAATTAGTAGTTTATTATTGATATTCATTTTAGATTTTCTATTAATTAAAGGATAAACCTTGTGTGATAAACGTCTGAATTTTTCACGTGTGTTAATAATATGTTTTCTCCAGGTTAGATGCTTATCGAATGTGAGACCTAAATATTTGGCGGAAGTATCCCAAGGAATTTTTTTGTTGTAAAAGGTAGGTGGGGGTGGATTTTGCTTTTTCTTAGTGAATAGTACTGCGTTAGATTTTTCAACATTAATTTTTATTTTCCATTTATTGTAATAGTTTTCAAGAATATAGAGATGTTTGTTTAGAGCAAAAGTTACTGATTTAGGATTTCTGAATTTGGCGACAATTGCCGTATCATCTGCATACATGTTCAGGCTGGTGAGGCTGTAATTAGGGATATCGTTAACGAAAAAATTAAATAAAAAAGGCCCGATTAGACTTCCTTGAGCTACTCCAGCATTAATTTTTCTAGAAGTTGAAAGTGTATCGTGAACTCTGACCTGGAAGAATCTTTCGTTGCAGTACGAATGAAGAAGTTCAATGAGTGGGGGTGGGAATTTGTTTTTGATTAGTTTATAGGTTAGGCCTTCCAGCCAGACTCTGTCGAAGGCTTTGGCTATGTCCAAAAAAACTGCTCCGGTGGATTTTTTTCGTTGAAAACCAGAAGTAATAATTTCGGTGAGTTTTAATAGTGGGTGAAGAGTAGATAGTTGGTTAGTGAAGCCATATTGGTTAGGGTTAATGAGATTGTTATCAGTGATGAATCTATTGAGTCTTTTCAAAATAATGGATTCTGTAAGTTTGCCTAATGTTGGGAGGAGGGAAATTGGTCTATAACTATCTGGTTGGTTTGCCTTTTTGCCTGGTTTGAGTATAGGAAAAATAATAGCAGTTTTCCAAATTTGAGGGAAATGATTGAAAGTGAGAATTTTGTTAATAATAATTGTGAGAAGGAAAATAATTTTGATGGGCAGATTTTTGAGCATTTTATTTGTGACATTATCATGACCAGGAGCTTTTTTGTTTTTAAGTTTTTTGATGTAGTCTAAGATATCTTGTGGGGTGGAGGGTTCAGTATTATCGTGGGGAGGAAGGGAGGAGAAGTAATTTTCAATTGTTTGTGTGACATGTTTGTCAAAATTAAGATCTGTACTAGGATTATTTTGAAAATTGTTTTCGAGCTGATCCGCTAACACTTCAGCTTTTTGATCGTTAGTTATTGCAGTGCCATGTTGGTTATTGAGGGGAGGGATAGCTGATCTTTTATTTTTAAAAAATCTAGTAGTTGTCCAGAGCGAATTATCTTGTGTGTTTAAAGATTCAAGTTTTTGATTCCAGGATTTTTGGGTAAATTTGTGTATTTCTTTTTTAATGATATTTTGTGTTCTATTGAGTTCAGTTTTAATGTTGGGGTTAAGTGATCTTTGATATTGTTTACGTAAATTATTTTTGAGTTTCAATAAGTTTTTAATATGGGAGGGAGTGAAAATATTGTTGGATTTTTGAATGGGTTTAGATGCTGTTTTATGTGAATTAATAATATTATCAGTTATAGCTTGAATATTAGTTTCTAGTTGTTGGGTGTTATTGATTTGGGAGAGACTTAAAAAGTTAGTGGTGTCATTAAGATGTTTATTGAACGCTGACCAGCATGTATAGATGGCGCTGGTGTTGATACTATACGGAATTTCGTATGAGAATTCAAGTAGAATTGGGTTGTGATCTGAATTTAATTCGGGGATAGAAGTAATTTTGTGCGGGTGATGGAATTCCCTTAATAAAGCAATGTCTATTATCGAGGAAGAGTTATAGCCGAATCTAGTAGGGGTGGGAGGGAAAAGAATTTTAAGATCGAGTTGATTTGAAAAGTGTTTGAGTTGAATACCTCTAGTACAGTTACGTGCACAGTTCCAATCTTTATGATGGGCGTTGAAATCGCCAAAAAGAATGCAGTTGCTATTTGTTTGTATTAAAGTTTCAAGGTCTATTGTGTAAAGAAGGGGATCAGAATTAGGAGGAATATAAATAGAAGCTATTGAGATTGGGCTTTGGTTAGGTGGGGTTAAGACTATAATAGTGGTTTCCACCCACTGAAGGGGTGGGGTAGGTAGGTTAAAATGTTTAAGTGAGCGTTTAATTAAGATCATCGTACCACCGGAAGCAACTTCGTTTGTAATTCTGTCATTACGATAGTAAGTATAATTTGGAACAAAAATGTTGAGAGTGGGTTTAAGGTGAGTTTCTTGTATAAGAAGAATGTCAGGTGAGTGTTTAATAATAAACTCCCGAAGCTCAACCATTTTAGAAGTGATTCCATTGGCATTCCAGGAACAAATCTTAAGACCCATTGGGTTAAAATTTAGGTTTGTGCTATTAATCGTCATTATTATTATTGTCCATAATGGCTTCGAGTATGGCGAATTTCTTATTAGCACTGCCTTTGGCAGCTTTGATTTTTGGTAGATTGGTGAGTAGCCCTGGGAGTATGAAGAAGATTTCTGCTAACTCCTTAAGTTGGTCAATAGCATTGATGAAGTTTGTCATTGGATTATTATCGTTGCGGTTGTTTATAAGAGTTCGGTTGGTTCTTTTGGTGTTTAGATTTTCTTCGTTAGTGGGCTCCCTCTGTTGAGTGTTAGAGGCGGCACTTGCATATGAAAAGTTCTCTCGAACAGGGTTATTGATTATGATCTTTTTGTTGACTGTAGATCCTTTTGGAGGTTTTGGGAAAGATTTACAGCCGCCGTAGGATGCTGCGTGGCCTTTAGCATCACAATTGATACAGGTGATGTCTTCTATTTTGCCATTTATGGTGCATTCTCTGGTGGGATGGGCGCCGGAACATTTCAAACATCGAGGGGCCATATGGCAGTTCTGCGAACTGTGATGGAAAAAATTACAGTTAAAGCACTGTGTGACTTGATTGCTTTTATAAGTATCTATGGTGATGGATATATAGCAGAGTCTATTGATATCGTAGATTTTTTGGTTTAGTTCATTTCTGGGGAGGGTGACCATGAAGATTGGAAGTGGAAGCTTAGTTCGCCTATTAATGAGTTGGTTAATTTTTGTGGGAATGAATCCAAGTTCTTCGAGCTCTTCTTGAATATCTTCTATTGTTGTATCACGCGGAAGACCTTTAATAACAATTTTAATTGGTCTATTATTTTTTGGTTGGATAACATAGTATTCGAATGGTTTATTGGATAAGGAGTTTGTCAATTGCCGGTACTCTTCAAATGTGTCGGTGTATAATTTTATATACTCTCCAGAGAGTCTGGTTCTTAATTTTGGCATTTCCTTTGTTAATGCTTGTAATTGGAGTCTGTAATTCTTGGTAATTTTAAGCATTATGGGCGGAGGTAAGTTTTTAGGAGTTGTCAGATTATTAGTAGGCTTTGATTGGGTGGGAGTTCCGATTTCATTCGATGGTGTTGGATTTTCTCTTAAAGTTAATTTTTCAAATTTATTTTGAGTTTGCAGAGGTAAGTTAAATGAAGGGATCAAATTTAGTTTCTTAACCGTTTTATTTTTGGGGGGAGTGACAAAGCCGTCAATATCTTTCCGTTTGTGTGAATTTCTAATTGGAGAGGAAGGGGGAGTGTGATGGACAGGGCAGCCAGCAGTATCGCAAGGCGCTAAAGAAGTGTACTCACCCTCCAGTTGTTTAAGTTGATTTTCTTTTTCCAATATCCGGTTCAGAGTTTCAGTGTATTCCTGGCATTCCGTGTCATAATTAAAAGAGTTGAAAAGAGCAAGCTGATTTTTGTAGCCTTCTTTGATCTTTGCACACGCTCCAATTTGATTTTCAATTTCTCGTCTTCTGATGCAGTGGATGGGGAAGCCTTCAGAGAGAGATGGTGAAGATGATCCATATTGTTTACTCTTTTCTTCTTTATTTACAACATATAAATAAAGAAAGTGGTGAAAAATAAAATATATTTTTCAAATTTCATTACTTATTCATTCTTTATTACTACTATTCATTCTTTATTTTGTGAAATGTATTTTAAGCTACGTCGAGTGCTTCTTTTTCAGGTGGAGTTGAAATTGAGACGTCTTTTTAGTGTCCTTTCATTCTCATTCAGGTCATTCAAATTTCTCTTTTACTGGAAGCCTAAGAAAGATACATTTATGAACAAGAACCATAATTCGTATTTCCAAAGAGGCACCCGGAAAAATAATACTATTACTTGTAAATATAGTAGTTATTTTCCTAAACTAGATTACTCTTCAACACAATTCAGATTTATGTGTGGATTTCAGCTCTAACAACTAGCATTCCATCTATACGACGATTTCAAAGCGTTGATGTGTATCTGCAAATTAACGTCCATCACAAAATTTTGGATTATAAGAACTCTATTAAAGTGGGCCAAAAGAAACACATTTTTGGAAACGAAGCACGAGTGCTAATTTTTAAGATTTTAGTTTTAGCTTGATCAAGTAAAACCAGAAGAAATTTAAACTTCATAAATGAACTATAGACAAGTTTAGATTACAGCTCTGTTATGTGGACGGCAGTTCAATGTAATTTGAACTATCATACATTGTTTTGGATACCTTATAACATACGAGCTCGATGTTGTTTCTGGCATGACAGTACACCCTCTTCTATCTCTAACTCTACCAAGTTTAGTGGTCCTTTAATAGCGAAATAATTAAAACTACCACTCATTAAAGAATTTGGCAAACGTCATTTCACCTGTCTGGTGAGTATCAAAAAACCTAGGCCGATTCCATCTGTGAACTTTCATTCACCACTTTTCCACATTCTGAGCAAAAAGCGATGAAACAAAAGCAGTAATCTTATGTATGTGTAAGAAAAGGATAAATTTCTTTAATTTGAAAATATTGTAGTTGTAACAGTAAAATTTGATTTAAACTGTGTTAACTAAAATAGCTTGCTTGATTCCCATTTATGAGCCTTGCGTCCATTTGCGACTTTGTTACATCAATTCAGGAGATTGTTTGAGCTATATTTATAAAATAAATTATTTCTATTGCATATATTAATTGTAGTTATATGGATTCGTTTGATTTTTAGAATCTAAAGTTGTTTGTAAAGCTAAGAAATGCCAAATGGTGACATTTTATTCAGACTACATTTCAGGACTTCTAATTTTAAAATTTACCTATACGTTAATAATGTAATGGATAAAAAATATAATACCTCGTTTTATTTTGATTTTATTATTGAAGATATAAATTTGTATGATAAATATTACGCAAGATGTACTATCTA
>BMAW01130030.1:11299-16299 GCA_019974015.1 Nephila pilipes | reverse complement strand
TAATGCAGAACGAATTTTTAAGGTTCGCGTGCTGTTGAAATGATTTCAGGCAATAGTCAAAACAATATGGATTAACTTTTTTTATGTAAATAAGTTCTAAATAATGCCCAAGATTCTTTTTCTTTTATTTATCGAGAGATTTTACTTTTCTGTGTGACATATGCTTAAATTCCTTTTCTAAGCCCCGTTCTTTATCTCCGTTTAGTCGTCACTAGTCCTATTTATTTACTTATTTTTAGTGTCGGTTGTTTTCGAATCCATGCATTAAGGGCTACGATTTCTCTAGACAGGTCTTCAAACTTTGTCTACTCACGGAAACCTTACATGTATAAATTTTCTTTGGGGAAACGAATCCCCTCCTTAGAAAAATATGTTGTAGGTATATTTAAGAAAAATAAAGCGTTTCTAATTGAAACATTTTATGAATAAATTAATGTAATTTATTCAATAGCATTAACTACTGTTCCAAGAGTTACGTGCCCTTGCAATATGTTTCATTAGCGCGTGGCTGATATTTTTTTACACAAACTGTGGAAATCCGTTTCTATATTTAGTTTTTTGTTCGCAAATGTTAAAAAAAAATATTGCCACGGAGCACGGTAGATGACCCGCAGACACTCGCGATCATACCAACACCACAGCGAAAGTGAAACTTTTTTTCATACACATCCACTTGATTTATGAAAAACTGGAGCTATCCTGAGAGGTTTAACATCGCGTTACGGACATCGCTAGCCTATACATGAAACTAATGGTTAAATTTCAAAGACAACTAATGAATATTAATATTTTTTTTATCATAAATGTTAGCCAAATAATCTTTTTTTTTTTTTTTTTTTTTTTATAATTTTCTTTTCTTTTTGACTCGCGGTAATGCGGGATGAGACAAGCTTCAACGAAATACAGTTTGAAGACCACTGGTATGCACTTCGATAAAGCATTGTTAACGTAAAACAGATGGCGTGATTTCCTGAAGAGTATTTAATATGAGAACACCAATCGACTGGTTTGCATAGAAAACGTTTTGGTGACGTCATCAGCCGTGAAAAGGGTTATTCAAAAAGATTCTTTCGTTTCAAAATCTCATATTTTAAAAAGTAAACGACTCAGAATGAAAACTAAGACATGAATACAAAAGAAAACTATGGAAGATTTATATTGTGAAAAATAGATAGCTCTCGTTTGTTTTCCCAATAACCTCATGAACACGGTATGATCAAACCGCTGATCGCAATGATAACACCGCGAACGAAACGTTTTTACTGTATAGATGACGCGGTGATCGCGCATGCAGGTATGAACACATATGTTAAAGTGAACTTTCGGCAATTACTATGTGTTACACCATATTGGCTAAATAAAACTGTCTGAATTGGTGGGAAACACTTATTTTAAATCCTTTTCGACCACTTGTTTTGAAATGTTATGAGTGATTGAAAATAAAACACAATTTTATGAACATAAACAATTCGCTTCTTTTTTAAAACATGAAATGTATATACATTCCGATCAATGAGATGTATAAAATTTATAATATAAAACGCAATATATGTAATAACATATGCTCTTCAATAGAATCGAGCAGGTATTACTGAAGAATATCCCTAGGCAATGAAATCTTTTGATAATCCAGAACAGCCCCATTCCTAATAAAGAACTGCTTCCATTAGTTGAGCTCAAAAATATCTTACGCCTCAACGAATTCTTACAACCTTGGATGGTTGTTTAATATTCAGACGGTACGTAGCGAAATAGATTGTCTTACTTAGTTGACGTTGATTTCTGCGGGCGCCTAGAGCGCGATGCGCTCTTCTAGCCTGAATCCTGAAAAATAAATGTTCTTTTGGGTGAAAATGGAAATTACATTCTTCTATGTTATTTCCTGAATGTTGGTAAGAACTTTGAGTAAAATTGGGAGAGTAGAAGTGTTATTATCTTAAAAAAAAAAACAACTGGAGACAGTAGTGACTTCTGGTGGCTGTTAGAGTCTTTAATAGATGCTGCATGCTGTTTAAAAAGTGAAATTCTTAAGAGGGAAAAGAGATGGTGCATTCCTATTGGTCGAGAGAGGATGTGCACTGATACTGCTGCTATTGGTTGCCTTTGTTGTGGTTAAATATATTGTATATATAGAGTGGGAGGAATTTTAGATCCAACTAAGCGCCTCGGCGCATGTAAACTGCTTGTTCTTTTGCTAATCAATGGGTTTTTTCTTAAGAAAAAGACATATGTGATACTAGAGTAAAATGCCTACCCAGGCTAGCACTCGAATTAATCATTTGAATGTCGTCGTCGTCGTCGGAATTTTAGCACTCAATGTAATCATATTGCTCCTAAGCGCGTTAAATCAAGTGCTCATCTTCCTCTGAACCGTGACGCCTTTACCAAACGTTCTTTATATTCATTTCACTTTCATTAAACTCCCTCCTTATCATTTTTTTATTTTTATTTCCTCTTATTTACATATATTATACAAAAAATTAAAAAAACGATTATACATCTTCTTCATTCGGGAAACAGACTGTCCATAAAGGTCACTGTTCTCCTGTAATGAAAAAATTTATAATTACAAAAAAACACAAAAACAAAAAATTTAAATTGTTTCTTAACAAATTAAAACAAGTTCTTCCACCTGACTTTGTCGGGAGGAGGGGGAAAAAAACTATAAAAAAGATTTTTTTTATCCATTTTCATTTTACCTTCTCTTTCTCATCCTTCGCACTATCTCAAACTAAGCACTCCGGTGCATTTTAATCTGCTTGTTCTTTTGCTTCTTAAAGGATCTTTTTAAAAAAGATCCAAGCTGATACATGAGTAAAACGCCTGCCCAGGCTAGCAGCACTCAATATAATCATCCGATTGCTGCTAATCATGTGAATGTCGTCGTATATTTAAAAGTTGATATTAAAGTGAAATTAAGTTTAAATCTGGATTATGGGGGAGGGGGGGTATGAGAATCAGAGAGGATTTGTCTGGGTCTTTTTATAGATGGAGTAATAACATAATTTTCATGATTTTTAATATTAATATTATCTATGTTTTGTAGGGAATTAAAAAAGGCTTTAGATAATGTTTGCACATGTTTTTTAAAGGTTTTAATTTGTAAGGTTTTTATTTATTTCTGAGTTTTTCATGAACATGGTAGCTTTTGCAATCAACCTAATAATTGAATTCTGGGAATTTTCCAAAAGTTTTAAATTTGATTTGGCGCAGTATGCAAAAATAGGACATACATATGTGAGGACTGGGCGCATGATGGCAGTGTAAATTAGTAGTTTATTATTGATATTCATTTTAGATTTTCTATTAATTAAAGGATAAACCTTGTGTGATAAACGTCTGAATTTTTCACATGTGTTAATAATATGTTTTCTCCAGATTAGATGCTTATCGAATGTGAGACCTAAATATTTGGCGGAAGTATGCCAAGGAATGTTTTTGTTATAAAAGATAGGAGGGTGGGGGGATTTTGTTTGTTCTTAGAGAATAGTACAGCGTTAGATTTTTTAATATTTATTTTCCATTTATTGTATTAGTTTTCGAGAATATTGAGATGTTTGTTTAGAGCAAAAGTTACTGATTTAGCATTTCTGAATTTGGCGACGATTGCCGTATTGTTTGAATACATGTTTAGGCTAGTGAGACTATAATTTGGAATATTGCCTTACTTAGATAGAACAATATAAAATATCGATAGAACTTTCAAATTAAAAATAATGGCTTTTGACAAGAATTTGTAGTGCAATTTTTTTTTTTATTTCTGAGAGAGATTTAATTATCTGACAATAAACGCTTCAAAATTAATTTATAACACGAACGGCTAATAAAAGCCTTTCGTACTCGACACTTAATCCCTATAATTGACGTTGACGTTGACTTCTGCGGGCGCCTAGAGCGCGGAGCGCTCCTCTAGCCCGAATCTTGTAAAATAAATGTTCCTTTGGGTGAAAATGGGAATTACATTCTTCTATGTTGTTTCCTGGATGCTGATAAGAACTTTGAGTAAAATTGGGCGAGTAGAACTGTTGTTATCTTGAAAAAAGTCACGGAGACACTAGCGATTCCTGGTGGCTATAAGAGACTTTAAAAGATGCTGGATGCTGTTTGAAAAGTGTTCTTGGGAAGGAAAATGACATCCCTATAATTAAAGTATTTAGTTAAATATATTTTAAACAATATACATAAGAAAGTGGTGCTAAAATTGTAAATTTGAAACGAGTTTTTACGAGATATTATTTATTTTCTTATATTCATTTTTGTGACACGAAACTCATTTTTTTTACCCATTGCGCGATTCTAGAAACAGTAAAATTAGCGAGTTTTTACGGAGAAATGTTATCTCCGCACCGAATGACAGTTTTTAATACTAGCCTATTTGTCTGTTAGATCCTTAGTATAAGACACACACATCCTACTGCCAAGCTAGATGAAGTGTCTGTAAACATCATAAAATTTCCCTCTTTCATTCTTCGTTTTCATCACAGATATATAGAAATCTCTCTCTCTCTCTCTCTTTGGACTATGCATAGAACAAAATTTCTGCTTCGTTCTTCGACGCATTTTCACTTCCATCGTGATCTAAAAAAAAAAAAGAAATCCCTCTTTTTCGACAAAATCACAAATTTCCTCGTTTCGTTTTCATCACACAATAGTAGAAATCTCCCTCTCCCTCTTTCGACTTGCATAAAACAAAATTTCTCCTTTCGTTCAACACCAAAGGGTGATTGATTTAAATTTTACCGGCGAAAGTTTCAAACCGGCTAATTGAGATGGCGCAAGTATAGCCCTGTGATTAACCAAGCAGACCTTTTCGAATTTTGCGCAAGTTAACCCAAGAAACCATAAAGAAACGACCGTACACCATGTTTGATGGAAAAACAAAATTGAGAATTGCTTTTATCAACTATTTTTCACGAGTTATTTTCTGGACCTAAGGTGGGAGTTCTAATGCTAAAAGTGTTCTTCTAAAAAAGTTCTTCTCTGTTCCTAAAAGTGTTTCA
>BMAW01130030.1:0-11148 GCA_019974015.1 Nephila pilipes | reverse complement strand
TTGTGGTGTTTTATAAAATATATTTTTCAAACTTTTTTACTTATTCATTCTTTATTTCTGTGAGATGTTGGTATTTTTAAGCATCGGAAGCTGTCTTTTTTTCGGTGGAGTTGAAGTTGGCGGTTTTTTTTTTTTTTTTGTGGTCTTTCGTTTCATTCAGGTCTTTCAAATTTCCTCTTATCTTTACCGACAGCCTAAAGAAAAATGATACATTTATGAAGCAGAACCATAATTCGAGGTTGCAAAGAATACGGAAAATAATAATACGTATTGTAAAATATAGTTACAGTGTTTTATGTAAACTGAATTACTCTTCATCACAATTAAATCCTATGTGTGAATTTTCAGCTCTAACAAGCTTAGCATCCATCCACACGATGGATGCTAATTTCTTTGTTGAAATTGTACTTCGAAATTAGCATCTTTCACAAAATTTTGAATTACAAGAAACTTTACTAAACTGGGCACTTAAGAAACCATTAATTGGAAATTTTAAGAGCGATACTAATTTTTAAATGTAGTTCTAATAAGACACCCTAAAGAAATTTAAATTCATAAATAAACTATAGAAAAGTTTAAGGTTAACGTTTGTTATGGTAGTACTGAAGTAGTTGATACCACTTCTTTTCCAGTTTTTGCACATTCTTAAAATAAAACATATGTCATCCAAGGAATTAGGGGGATACTTGACGGATTTGCTCTTGGTTGAAAGCGGATCGAAGGAAGAACAACCATAGTCTTATGAGTTGCATTTCAAGCTCGCTTTTTTATTCTATCTCTGATTAATTCTAATTTCCTAAGCAGCACTTTTCAGTGCTTTTTTTTGCGAGGGGAATTTATCCCATCCTCATTGATACCACTTGCCTACGACCATGGAATCGGACCTGGAATCCCTCCCTGACCAAGATATGAGCTCTCACTCAAGTTCCTCACGTGCCTCCACTCCCACGCAACCTGAGAACTTCTACTCAACATGCCAGAAGAAAAAACTCATCGAATTGGAACTAAAAACGTACACGGATTCAATTGACCATACGCAAATCCTAATCAAGAACCTGGAACGACAAGGACTCCAAAACCACCCAATTTATACCAACAACTGCAAAATGATTCAAGGACTTATTCATCAAAGGGAACTTCTCACCGGTGAGTACGCTTCTTTAGCGCCTTGCGATGCTGCAGGCTGCCCAGCGCACCACACACCTCAATCCTCACCCACACGTAGCACTACTAAAAGAAAAACTGACTCCGACGGATTTACCACACCCCCAAAAAACAAAACAAAAAGACAATTAAATTTAACCACAACTATTAACCTGCCATTACAAACCCAAAATAAGTTCGCTGGCCTCACAATTTCGGAAATTGAAAAAAATTTACCAACAAACCAACCATCTACCTCTCACATTCATGCATCCACTGTTAAAAATCACACTCAAAATACTATCACTCCTAAAAACTTACCACCACCAATAATGTTAAAAATACATAAAAACTACAGGAACCAATTAAAAGAACTCACATCAGCCGTACCTAAACTCAGGACCAGGTTGTCAGGAGAGTATATTAAACTCTACACAGACACGCCCGAAGAATACCGGAAATTAGCAAAGACTCTTGAATATACCAACTACCAATACTACGTGATCCAACCAAAAGATATTAGGCCTTTAAAAATTGTTTTAAAAGGACTCTCAAGGGAAACTCCCACCACAGATATTGAGGAAGAACTCACGGAATTGGGCTTCACATACACAAAAGTGAACCAACTTATAAACCGCCGCACAAAATTGCCACTTCCGGTCTTCATGGTGACCCTGCCCAGAAACGATAAAAACCAGAAAATTTATGAACTCACAAACATTTGTTACATGTCTATCTCTGTAGACGAATATAAATCAAACCAAGTGACGCAGTGCTTTAACTGCAATCATTTTCATCACTCATCACAAAACTGTCATATGGAACCGAGATGTATCAAATGCTCCGGAGCACACACCACCAGAGAATGCGAAATCCAGGGCAAGATAGAAGATATTAAATGTATCAACTGCAACACCATAGGCCATGCTGCTTCCTATAGAGGCTGTAAAACCTTCCCAAAACCACCAAAAGGCTCCGAATCCAAAAACTTCTCAAGCAAAATAAGAGAAAATTTCTCATACGCTAATGCTCTCTCATCCAATCAACAGATGGCGCCACCCCAGGAAGTCCCTCCCACAAGAAAAACGGAAAAAACCAGAACCAGCAGAAAACGGACAGACAATAATCCTATCTCTGCCCTACTAACAGCCATAGAACAACTAAAAGAATTAGCGGAAATATTCTCCCTGATACCTGGTCTACTCACTCTACTTCCAAAAATAAGAAATACCAAATCAAACGAAAACAAAAGATTTGCTATACTAGAAGCCATCATGCAAAACAATCTCGATGATTAATAGCCCTAACTTAAATTTTAACCCCCTGGGTCTCAGGATATGTTCATGGAGCGCTAATGGCGTTAAATCCAAAATAGTAGAGCTTAGGGAATTTATCTCCAAATACTCACCAGACCTCGTTTTAATCCAAGAAACGCACCTAAAAATTAACCAAAATATCTTTATTCCAAATTATACCATCTATAGAAACGATCGTATCACTGAGGCAGCTGCTTCCGGTGGAACCATGATACTCATCAAAAGAAATCTTAGACATCACTACCTGCCAACCACACCGCACCAATGGGTCGAATCCACATCCATAGCCCTCACTCCACCAAATCAAGATCCAATTACCATTACATCTATCTATGTTCCCCCCAGCACTAACCCACACCTTTTCACTATTGACTTGGAAAACATTTTACAAACAAATAGTAATTGCATCATATTTGGTGACTTTAATGCTCACCATCAAAACTGGAATTGTCACAGAAACAGCACTCGTGGTAACCAACTCAACCACTTCGCAAATAAATTAGACCTCAAAATTCTTTTTTCTCCTACACCCACCCGCTTCGGCCATAACTCCCAATCTACAATAGACATAGCCCTTATTAGGGAATTTCACCACCCCCACAACATTACCTCTATCCCTGAACTCAGCTCTGATCACAACCCTGTTTTACTTGAATTCACATACAACATACCATATGAATTAAATAATAGATCCACTTACACATGTTGGTCAGCTTTCACATCTCACCTACACAACACCACTAATTTTTTAAATATAGCAGACATTAACAACACACAACAACTTGAAACCAACATAAATACACTGACTAACAACATTATTAATTCTCACAAACATGCATCTAAACCAGTTAAACACACAAATAAATCCTTTACTCCCACGCACATTAAAGACCTCATTAAAACCAAAAATAACCTTCGAAAACAATACCAAAGATCCCTCAATCCTAGCATTAAAACACAAATTAATAGATTGCAAAATAAAATTAAAAGAGAAGTTCATAAATTTTCACAAAAAACATGGAATCTTAAACTTGAAAACTTAAACACGCAAGACAACTCACTATGGAATATTACTAAATTTTTTAAAAATAAAAGATCTACAATCCCCACCCTAAATACACAACACGGCACTGCCATTACAAACGAACAAAAAACAGAAACACTTGCTGAACAACTCGAACAAAATTTCCAAAATAATCCATCCACAGATCCCGACTTTGATAACAACGTTTCACTCACGATTCAAAATTTCCTCTCCTCCCCTCCCCCTCCCCCTCACGAACACACCACACCCACCACCCCACAGGATATCATCGATTTTATTAAAAAACAAAAAAGCCCCCGGCAAAGACATCGTCACTAATAAAATGCTTAAAAACCTACCACTCAAAATTATTTTCCTTCTCACTATCATCATTAATAAAATTCTTTTCTATAACCACTTCCCTCAAAACTGGAAAATAGCTATAATCTTTCCCATCTTAAAACCAGGTAAAAATGCACATTTTCCCGACAGCTATCGACCCATATCTCTCCTCTCCACCCTAGGAAAACTCACAGAATCTATCATTCTTGAAAAACTTGAATACTTTCTAACAACTAACAATCTAAACAAACCTAATCAATTTGGTTTCACCCCCCAACTCTCCACCCTCCACCCCCTCCTCAAACTAACAGAAATTATCTCCTCAGGTTTTACACAAAAAAAATCTACCGGAGTGGTCTTCCTGGACATTGCTAAAGCATTTGACAGAGTCTGGCTTAAAGGATTAACTTATAAAATGATAAATGACAATTTTCCCCCCCCCCCCCTCATTCTTCTCATCCACTCCTACTGCAACGAACGTTTCTTCCAGGTCAGAATTAATGAATCCCTTTCCACCCCTCGTAAAATAAACTCAGGAGTAGCTCAAGGAAGTTTAATCGGACCATTTTTATTCAATTATTACCTAAACGACATTCCAAATTACTCACTCACAACTTTAAATATGTATGCAGATGATACGGCCATAGTCGCAAAATTTAAAACCCCCAAAACAGTAACTTTCGCCTTAAATAAACACCTTGAACTACTCCAAAATTACTTTAATAAATGGAAAATTAAAATTAACGTTGAAAAATCCAAAGCAGTTATTTTTACTAAAAGGAGAACAAACCCCCCACCTCCCACCTTCTTCCAAAAACAAATCCCTTGGGATACCTCCGCTAAATATTTAGGTTTAACATTCGACAAACATCTGACCTGGAAAAAACACATTCTAAATACCAGAGATAAATTCAGAAAAATTTCGCACAAAGTCTACCCATTAATTAATAGAAAATCTTCCATGAATCTACAAAACAAACTCCTCATCTATACTGCCATTATGAGACCCCTTATTAGCTACGCAGGCCCAATTTGGGCTTACTGCGCTAAAACAAATCTCAATATTCTTGAAACATCTCAGAGCTCTACTATTCGAATGATCACCAGGGCTTCCATGTGCATGAAAAATAAAGATATCTACAAAGCACTTCAATTACCAACTTTCAAACAACACATTCAAAAACTCGCCTCAAGGTTTTTTAACTCTCTCGAAAATATAAATAACCCAAATATTCAAAATCTAGAATTATACTCAATAAATTCTAAAACCAAAAGACCCAGGAAAATACTTTTTGACTACAACCCGCCTTAATTCACCCACAATTTTTAAGCTCCGCCCATCCAACATATAGTAACTTTCACTCATACGCTGGCAGCCACTAGCAGCATCGCTTCAACTCACTCAACAGCCAATCCAATAGCTTGTTCTCATCATCCATCTCTGCAATTTCTTTTCGACTCTCCGTTCTTCGATTCCCAATGCAGTTCAACGCTCATCCAATAGATGGCGCCATGATCTCCTCAACTTCAAACATCCATATCTTTGCTTCTCTCCATCCAATCCTCAAGATTTTTACAACCAAAATCAACAAGGACATTCTCCACTACTATAAACATCCACCATTCCAAAGAGACTTTTATTTTGCAAGATTTGGGCTTGTGGAGCACTCCGCGCTCTGGGCGCCCATTGAACTTCAACGTCAACGTCATCCAAGGAATTATGGACCCGTAAGAATATTGTTTCCTGAAGCCGGGGAGAATAATTGAAAATCGATTACAACCCTGAATCATCACGTTGGAATGCGAAAGTGAATACGGAGATAAGCGAAGCGAACAAAGAAGTGGTAATTATCTGTTGGACTGTTCTGTTCATATGACTTTCCACTGACTGCAACGCAAATACCTAAGCAGCACTTTTCAGAGCTATCTAGCGAGGGAACCCTCCAAAATTTCTCTAACACCCTTTACCGACCATAACACTTTTTAGTGCTATTGTGCGAAGGTGCGGTTTAACTTAATTGTTTCGATAATGACTGATGAGATTATTGGACCTTGAATATGGAAATGGAATTCAGTTCCTCCCGACAAGCTACGCCACGATCTATAACACTACCTTCTGCCTCCCTCTTCCCCTATCCATGCAGACCAAAGAAGTGTGCGACTCAAGGAGAATGCTAGAACAAAGGCTTGACATCTTGCGAGCACAACATGATGAAGCATACGCCTATCTATGTCACATCGAAGGAAAATTTCAGGACACTACTATGGAATTCTACCAAGGAGCATACGCCATGTATAAGTCTGCTGAGCAAACAAGAACCAAGGCGAAGGATGAGTACGACTCATTTCCTTACTGTCCTATTCCTGGCTGCACCTACCTCACTAAATTACCTAAATCACCTATCAAAAACAACAAACAAAAGCGCACAGATGAAGAAGGATACATTACCCCTTCCAGTCGCAAACAAGCTAAAAAATCATTTTTAGAACAACACATCCCCCAAATTACAGAAACTATTAATAAATTTACAAATTAACACACAAGAGATCTCAGAGAATTCTCAGCATGAGGAAATAACGAAGGAACCCGTCCATCAACTCAAAGAAAAATTACCGCCACCAGTAATGCTTATAGTTACTAAAAATTACAGAACCCAGCTTAAGGAAATCTCACTGATTTTTGAAAAATTAAGAACTAAACTGTCGGATGAATACATAAAGCTATACGTAAACACTCCGGAGGAATACAGGCAACTTACCAATTACCTACGAGACTCTTTGAAACTTGAAAACGAATATTACGTGATTAAACCCCTTCAGGAACGCCCATTGAAAATTTGTATAAAAGGCCTACCAAGGGACACTCCAACGGATGAAATTAAAGATGAACTCAACAGCATAGGTTTCTTCCCTATAAAAGTATGCCAGTTACAAAACGGGAGATACAAAATGCAACTCCCAATTTTCTTGGTCACGCTACCCAGAACAGAGGTAGCCCAAAAAATATTCAACATAAATAGACTATGTTACATGACCATAAGAGTCGAAGGATGTAGAGGACGAAGAGTTACGTAATGTTTCCGATGAAACTACTTCCATCACTCGGCAGAAAATTGCTATATGTCTCCCAGATGTTTAAAGTGCGGTAATCCTCCCTTAACCCGAGATTGCAATATCAAAAAAAAAAAAAAAAAAAAAATCGCAACCCGAACTGCATAAACTGTGAAGAAATTGGACACATCGCATCCTACGGAGGCTGCGCAGCTTTCCCGAAACTCCCAAAAAAGAAAGCAAATACATTTAGCACCAACAGAATACGAAAGGACTTTACTTACGCAAATGCTGCCAACAACGCCCAATAGATGGAGCCGCACGTCTCTGAGATCTCTGAACAAACTGAGGCCAATAAACACTACAATCAACATAACAAGAAAAAAACCAAACATCCAAATACAGAAAACTTCTACGATGCCATCAAGCTAATAGGAAACCTTGGAGAAATTTTCAACAAGCTACCAGGACTTTTAAAACACCTACCAAAAATAAAGCAGCCAAGGGCTCAATTAATAAGCGTTATGCATTGATAGACGCTTTGATGGATGGCGATAATGACATTGCAATCACAGTATAAACTAATTGGCCTCAGTTTGCGTTCTTGGAACGCGAATGAGTCCTATCTCACACTGTTGAACTTAGGGAATGTGTACAGAAGCATAGTCCCGATTTTCTTTTAATTCAAGAAACTCACTTAAGGCCACAACACAAATTCCATATACCTAACTCCATCATTTATAGAGACGACAGATTAAATCAAACTATTCAACTTGCTTCCGGGGGAACCATGATCTTAGTTAAAAATATCCTAACACATCATAGACTAACTACCCCACCACTCCAACACATTGAAGCAACCATAGTTATTTTAGAACCACCTAATCACAAACTTTTGTCCATAGTCTCAATTTATGTCCCACCATTATCAGATCAAATCCTATTCACGAAAGAACTCGAAATTATTATGAAAACAAACAAAAGCAGTGCTATTTTTGGCGATCTTAACGCTAAACACAGTGACTGGAATAGCTCAGTAAATTCAACTAGAGGAATACAATTAAAAAAATTTAAAGGCAAAAATGATATTCAAATAGCTTCCTCACCAACACACACTAGATTTGGAAACAGCTCAGCAAATACATTAGGTATTGCATTAATTAATGACTTTAATTATAAACACACAATTATTTCTATGCCAGAACTATCCTCCGACCACAATCCAGTCTTTCTAGAATTTAACTTCAAAACAACAATCCGAGAGGAGCAGTCAGAAGGAGCCACCTACATCCGGCAAATTGAAGAGAACCTCGCCACAAGACAAGAGCAGACAACAAGGAGTCCTTAAAATCTCCTCAGCAGGAACAGGCATCCGACATTTCAGCAGAGGAACGAGCCTTCATGGAGAATATCAGGCGAACTCAGGGACTTGCTTTCGTTAGGTAAGTACGGGCATCATGACCCCGAGGCACCCTAGTGATCTTTTTTTTTCCCATGGGTTTTTCTGCCTTTGGCAAACACGGGTGACGCACCCCCGAGTTACCCTAGTGATCTTTCTCTATTTTCGACACTCCTTCTTGTCAACCAATTTGTCTTTTCTTCTATTTCTTCTCATCTAGACCACAGTTAAATCTTGTTTGGCGCAGCATAGCCATATCCGGCTCTTGCGCCAATAAACTTTACTTTCTCTCTCGCGCGCGCTCTCTCTCTGAAGGACCCCACCCACTGCATCAGAAGACGAGAAATTGAAAACCAAATCTTTACTCATATAAGACTTCAAAAATTTATTTTATTAATGTAAAACTATGTTTTGTAAGTAAAAAGTTTCCGAAATTGAATCAATTGCATAAATGTTTTATTGTAGCTTACAACTTCTCTTGTCAGTAAATTTCTGAAGCGCCTATACACAGTGATTAATAGTTTCAAATATTGATTTAATAGTTTCTATACTTATAATTAAAATAAGTAAACATGTGTAAACATCAATAACATTAAAATCCCCTGGTCTCAGCACTCTCTCATGTTGTGACGTTAGATTGGTCGCTCACTTTCAGACAACACATTACACTTATTATATAAAAGTTTCGAGATAATGCACAGAGTTCACACCCTAACATCTAATAATGCACCCCCTAAATATCTCGAAATAAAAAATTGAGTATTAAAAACAAGATGCTCATCTACACTCTGATTCGTAGATCAATTCTTACTTACGTTAGCCTAATCTGAGGGCCCGTAGCCAAATCCACATAAATTCTTTGCAGAAATCATCTAAATGCTGTATTTGGACTTGAAGTTTTAAATAGTCAACAGAGAATCTTCAAAGGAATAATTATTTTACAAGAACAACGTCATGTTTTTGGTGGTAACTGTGACACTTTATTAATGAATGGAAAGTACAACTAAAAGGCATCTTTTTACATTTAAACGATTACTTAAATACAGTTAGGAAATATAAACGGAAACCATATCGAATGTAATTCCAAATCCATAATACATGAGAGATACATTAAAATTTATTCAGAGCCATGTTTGAAGACTTTATTTTTTCAAATATTCGAAAGTTATGTTGATATTAAGTTCGATGTCAACTAGAATAATTAAAATCAAAACATTTCCATAACATATGTTGTAATAAGAAAGAAACATATTTTTCGAAACACTTCTTCAGGAACTTTTATGAACTAAACAATATATGCTCAAAAACATTATTCGGAACAGTTCTTCAGAAGAAATTACTCTTATAATACAAAATGCATATGTCAATTTATAAAATTTCAGAATTGCATAATACAGTTAAAGAAAATTGGGTGCATAATGAAGAATTTGAGTTATATTTCTTTTATTGTACTCTAATTTTTCATATATTTTAATAAGTTCCATTAATTAATTAATCGTCCCAACAATCTTGCATGCATGCATATGACATTGCATATTATAAGTGCACATGATTGCATAAATTAAACAAGAATGGTATCATTAAATACGAATGAACGCTTTATTTTTAAGTGATAGAATAGGAAACATTAGGAAATTAAATTATTATTCGGAGAAACTATTCTAAGTTGAAGCTACATCATTGCATATATATATACATGCTTCCCATCTTTTTTAAAACACTGTTGAGTGTAAATTTTTTACATAAGATACGCTCAAAGGTAGTTTGTCACTTTATTTACAATTTTAAGATTTACTCACTCTCAATTTATTTTTAATGTTGATTAAAATTTGTAATTTTAAATTAAGGTTTTAAATGAATTCCTTGAAAATTATCTTTGTGTCATCCAGAACTAACTTTAAAGCTTCCCCTGAAGTTGAAAGGTCTTCAGGAAATATTCAAACTAGTATCAATTAGCTTTTGTTTTTCTAAACCTTAAATAATACGCAAGTTTTTTTTTTTTTTTTTTTTTTTTTTTTTAATTCATTTTTCGAAAATTTTTACTTTGATGTGTGACAGTTGCTTAAATTCATTTTCCAGACCTCGTTCTTTATCTCCTCTTCTTCGCTTATTTATTTACTCTTTTTTAGTGTCAGTTACGTTCGAATTCTTGTCTTGAGGGTTAGGATTTTCGGTGTCAATCTTTTGTGTAGACCAGTGATCTTCAAACTTTTTTTTATTCACGGAAACTGTAGAGCTATAAATTTTCTTTGGGGAATTAAATCCCATCCTCAGAAGAATATGTCGTAGGTATTTTAAAGAAAAATAATGCGTTTCTTATCGAAATATTTTGACATAAAATTGATGTAATATACTTAATAGTATTAACTCCTGCTCCAAGAGTTACTCTTGTAATATGCTTAGACAGCGAAAGGGAATCTATTTTGCATACTCATCCACTGAATACTTGAAACACCGAAGATACCACTAGCACGTATAGCCAACACACGAAACTACTAGTAAATTTTCAAAGAAGACTAAATGAATATTTATATTTTTTTAATATCATTAACACTAGCTAAAGGAAACTTGGGATACGACAGGGTTCAACGCAACACAGTTTGAAGACCACTGGTGCAAAATTGAATATAACGTTGTCTACGTAAATCAGATGGCGTAATTTCCTAAAGAGTGTTTATTGGGAGGAAACCAATCGACTGGTTTGCACAGATAACATTATCGTGACGTCATCTGCAGAAAAAGGATTATCTAAAATGATTCATCCGATTTCAAAATCCCATGTTTTGAAAAGTAAACGACTCAGAATGAAATCTAATATATGAATACAAAGGAGAACAATGGACGGTTTATATTGTGAAAAATAGATAGCTCTC